>VJMH01007019.1:0-57993 GCA_009835185.1 Aphanomyces stellatus
CTACGCGCGGTTCGCGACCGAGCAAGGGCATTTGCATCCGTCTTCCGTGGGGTAGCATACGCCGCAGCGATCGCGGCCACAGTCACGGGGCTTGGCCGAAGAAGGCTGGGGGGCGACCGAAGGGGAAACCACGGGCGGACGCGGCGTCAATGGCGCCCCACTTGGCGATACTTTGGGCGTGCTGGCCGGCGGTGGGGTCGGAGATACCTTGGGCGGACTGACTGGTGGTTGGGTCACTGGAGCAGCCGTCGTCGTCACTTTTACAAAGCAACCGCGGTCGCAATCGCATTGGCGCGTTTCAGCGTCGTAGGGACAACACTTGTCACACTTGGGCAGGTTGTTGAAGGCCGGAGTCGAGAGCACGACGGAGAGGCCAGTGAGGAGCAGGGCAAGCGCGCGCAGTTGCATGATGTTTACTTCGAGGGAGGAAAATTAAAAGTGAGGAGCGAGACACCGGCTTCAGAGCTCAATCCTGCGTGGAAGACAACGAGATGATACTTGGCGTCGATGTGCCCTTGGCGCATGTTCGCCATCGAACATGCGACGCAGGGAAGCTTGTCGACTTGAAGATTATCCGTGAACTGAACAGATTAAGTCCTTGCGGTTTAAAATCCAACCTTCAGCATGTTAAGACCAAGCTGTCCAGAGTCGTAGGAATGCAAAGGCATTCCTCTCAGAATGTTGAACAGCTTCGTGTTCGATGGCGAACATGCGCCAAGGGCACATCGACGCCAAGTATCATCTCGTTGTCTTCCACGCAGGATTGAGCTCTGAAGCCGGTGTCTCGCTCCTCACTTTTAATTTTCCTCCCTCGAAGTAAACATCATGCAACTGCGCGCGCTTGCCCTGCTCCTCACTGGCCTCTCCGTCGTGCTCTCGACTCCGGCCTTCAACAACCTGCCCAAGTGTGACAAGTGTTGTCCCTACGACGCTGAAACGCGCCAATGCGATTGCGACCGCGGTTGCTTTGTAAAAGTGACGACGACGGCTGCTCCAGTGACCCAACCACCAGTCAGTCCGCCCAAGGTATCTCCGACCCCACCGCCGGCCAGCACGCCCAAAGTATCGCCAAGTGGGGCGCCATTGACGCCGCGTCCGCCCGTGGTTTCCCCTTCGGTCGCCCCCCAGCCTTCTTCGGCCAAGCCCCGTGACTGTGGCCGCGATCGCTGCGGCGTATGCTACCCCACGGAAGACGGATGCAAATGCCCTTGCTCGGTCGCGAACCGCGCGTAGGCACCAGTTGTCTTGTTTCTACTTTCAAGTAATCCACCAACTCCGTTTGAATCGGACGCCTTGCCCTTGTCGTCGACTGTTCCATAAACAGAGCGGACTTGCCGCCACAGTTTTCTCGTTTTCAATGTTTGACTCTGAGGTTGGAGTTGGGTCTCACCCCGACTCGATCTTTGCTTGCTCCAACGTATCAGCACCCTTGCTTCTATGCACGTTTCGAGTCCTCGATGATGACAAGCCAGGACAAAAGCGGCTTTCCGCGGTTGGAATATGCTGGGAACGTTTCACCCCCCCTTGGCTCCAAGTCGTTGGACACTCGAAGAAGACAGAATTATGTCGTGCGAATACTTTGTGCAGCAAGACATAGCAACGCAATGCACCACTTGTTTGGTCGAGGGAGATTGAGCTCTCCAACGACGCAAAACCACCTCTAGTCGCCATGAGACTTGACAATAGGTTGTCCGTAGCTTTGAATAGAGTGCACTCCAAGACTCGGACTTGTCTACATATCGTTCATTCACTCCTCGGCCACGCCACTCCAAATTGATTCTGGCGAGGGTTCGACCTGCTCGGCGTCTTTCAGAATCTGGTAAAATCCATCCGCGTCGGCTTCAGTGCATCGGCGCTCGACCTTCATGCGCGCCTTCTGAAGAAATTTGAAGAACTTGACTTCGGGTGGCGAGAACGACGGATGCCAGACGTCGACGACGAGGACGATGCGGCTCTTGGTCGCGTGGTCGTTCCATGCTTCGTGTTCGAACGAGTCGTCAAAGACAAAGCATTCGCCTTCGCGGACGTAGATGGTCTCGTCGCCGACGCGGAGGCGGCACGCGCCTTCCCCTGGCGGCACGACGAGCGGCAGGTGGCACCGCAGCTTCTTGTTTGTTGGGCCGTGGTGCGCCGTGATGTGTGTGCGAGGCGCGAGCGCCGAAAAGAACGCGTGGGTGTACTGCGTATCGATTGACTCGAGCACAGACGTCGTAATGGGACATCGCTCGCGATTGTGCTCGTAGTCGACGTCGTGGAGGTAGAGGTAAAACACATTCCACTCGCCTGCATCGTGGCTGATGCTGCCGATGCCGTCCGCGGCCTACAAGTCGGATGACTGAGGAACGAAAGAGACAAGAACAAGTAAACCGGTTTTACGCCAGCCCATGATGGAGCTCGATACGGCTGGAAGCTCGACGGATCATGTTTCAGACCCAGGAGCTCGTCGCGGATTCGTGGGAAGGCTTCTTCTAGAGTCCGGATCCACGGGAACACAGCGCGGAGATCGTTGTCGCGCCACACGGGTTGGGATTTTAGGCCAGGCATCAATCCAGGGCACCCATGTTGCCACGGGGACACTCCCGCCGGTCGCCGCTGTTTGTTGAGTTCCATGACGGTCCATTGCCGAAGACGCATCAACTTGTTCGAGTCGTCGGTCGCAGCTTTAGATAGCCACATGAATGCGATGTTCTGCCCTAGTGGCGTCAATCCCCACTCTTGGATCAGATCACGAAGTCGACCCTCCATTTGCGCCTTGTCGTCGTCGGCTATAGCAGTGGGAAGGCGGTCGGTCGTGTCCATGTCGATGTGGAAGTGGATCCATCGTTTCGAACGGTGGAAAAATCCGGATAGTAAATCAATATCCGGATAAAATTGAAATACAGTGATTTGATTGGTAAAAATCATACTTCGAAAGTTCGGGTGGCCAAGTTGAGATGATCCGTCCATCGAGTCCCTATTAGTTGAGCCGCTTGCATCCAGGCTGCGCAATCCTTCCACTCCATTAGTGCATCGCATGTGCGCATGCGTTGGCCAGTTGATGAAGATGGGGAGAACCCTTACGGGACAACACTTTTCGGACGAATTTGGCGCGCATTTGAGTCGAGTGTGGTAAGCTTCCTTGGAATTTTGAGATTTCCACCAATCAGAAGATTCCAGCAGATAGGATACCGTTTCCAGGCACATTTGGCGGCGACGAGCCAGCGACGCCATGTACAAACACTGTACGTGACCAGCGGCATATGGAAGATGGACATCATGTACATGTAGCATACTTTATGGCTCATTCGAGCAATGTCAACTGCTTTCGGTTTGGAAAGAAATCGGTGCGACCGCGCCGCGCCGCCCTCTTGAGGTTCACGCCATACGTGTAGGGCCAAGTGGCCGTGAGCGGTGGCGACGACACCAACGTCAATCTCTGGCGCATTCGCGAGAACGAAACGAAAAATATCATGGTACGTGGGGAGATAGCGACGCAATGATAGTGTGACCTCGTCATGAAGAGCTTGGCGGGGCACTCGAGTCCCGTGGAATGCGTCATCTTTGACCCGTCCGAGAAAAGAGTCGTCGCGGGGTCCAAATCGGGAGCGATCAAAGCATACGACATGGAGTCGGCCAAAGTCTACCGCACGCTCAAGGGACACATGTCCAACTGCACGACCATCGACTACCATTTGTACGGCGATTACGTCGCGTCCGGCGCATTGGACACGAACGTCAAGGTGCACTGCCACGACTCCTTGGACTACATGTGCTTTTGTGTAGATCTGGGACCTAAAGTCGAAAAATTGTGTCCAGACGTTCAAGGGGCACACGAATGAAGTCACATGCGTTGGGTTCACACCCGACGGACGATGGCTCACGTCTGGCAGCGCCGACGGGTCCCTCAAGATTTGGGACCTCACGGCGGGGAAGTTGCTGAAAGAATTCTCCGACCACGACGGCGCCATCACGAGTACGACGTCTTCTCGTGTCTCGTCCTTCATGATCGCCAATAGGTTTGGACTTCAACCCCGAGGAATACATTTTGGTCTCTGCGGCATCCGACAAGACCATTCGATTCTGGGACCTCCAGGAATTTGAACTGCTCGGGCTGACTCCGATCGACAACACGATCGTACGTTCGCGATTGTCGCTGATTCGTTTCGACGACGACGTGGCTGCCTAGACGACGTGCATCTCGCACACGATCAGCGAGCCTTACAGCGGCAAATACGCCGTCTGTAGTTCACACGACGCGATCAAAGTCTGGTCGTACGACACATCGGTCCACGTACGTACTCGACCGTACATGCTTGTCCATTCAAGGGCCTAGTGCCACGACACACTCGCGTGGAACAACTCGCCCGGCGCGAGCGAGCGTCTCGGGGACACCCTCGTGACTGACAATCTCCAACTCTTTGGCGGGTCCTTTACCAACGCATTCATCTCAATCTGGCGCGTCGACCTCACGCAACTGCAACCGTTTGCGCCCAAGGCAGTGCAAGTCAAGAGCCGCCAGCCTACACCGAGTGGCCCGCGGGACCAACCGCATCATCGAGCGGCGCCATCACAGCATCACCGCGCCGCGACCCCGCCGTCGTCATCGTCCGTCGGCCCGCCAGCGGCCAAACCACGTACGGCGTCGTGTCGACAAGAGCAAAGATGGACTCTTGATGTGGTGGTGTAGGCGTGGACGAGACCAGCACGTCGACCCAGATGGGCCCCGATACGATCAAGCGTTTTGCCGTCGACAACGGTTCGACGTCCAGACGTCCAAGTCTTGAGTGCGAACCAATTGATGTGCTAGAGATGCAAGGATTGCATGTAGACGACGACATCTCGAATTTACCGCCACCAGGGGTACCAGAATCCACGACGACGACAACGTTCACCTGGTTGGAGTAGGAATACAATCATCCGCCGCCGACCGTCGTGGACCCCGTCGTGTCCAACGCCGATTACGTCAAGGAACTCCGCTGCGGCATGGAAGTGAGCATGCGAACGTTCCGGACGCGACAGAAATGCCTCGAGCAGTTTCTGACCTACTGGGACAAGGGCGACGTACACGGTAGAGCCCAAGCAGCCATCAGATTGGACGTGTCGTCGTAGGCGGGTTTCGGTACTTGGCCCAACTGGCCCAGGGCAGCCGTGAGTCTGTCACGAACGACGTCTTGGCGTCTGTCGACCTCGCCTCCATTGGCCTCGACTTGGAAGCGTGCGTGCTGTTGCTGCCACTTGCATCCGAGTTGATCGCGGCGGCCTTCGACTCGTACATCAAGACAGGCATCGCCGTGGCTAAGCTGCTCTTTACGACGTTCTCGCCGCTCGTCAAGGAGAACCGCGAGGCCCGGCGAAGCAACCGCGAAGTCAACTTTGCCAGCGAAGACAGGTAGACAACCATCATCATCGACGTGTTTTCTCACGCGAGGACACACCAGGGCCCTTCGATGCGATGCGTGCCACCAATCCTTCCTCGACCTGCAAACGAGAACGCAGACCCAGATCGAGCGCGGCCCGCCGCAAAGCGTCGCGCGGGACCTCCAAGAATTCCGCGCACTCCTCGCAGAGTATTGCTGGACGCCGTGACGAGCGAAAGAAAAAGAGACATATTAGATCTTCAACGTCGTGCGCTGTTCCAAATGCAAAATGTACGACGACAGCTTTTGCAACTGCTCGAGCTCGGCTGCCGACTCGGCATGGCGGGATGGCGCAGACACCTTGGTGGGGAACGCAAAGTCTCCCGTCACGGGCCATTGCTGGGACGCACAAACTAAACGAGTGAGATGGAGCGCAAACGGAGAGACGTACATTGGAGGGTGTCGTCGGGAGAGAGGCCGAGCGCTTGGGAGACGACGGCCACCGGCACACTCGAGTAGGCACGTCCCAAGAGGGATACATTGTAGGCACCGATAGACGTCTTCAACACGGCAACGACGGCTTGCACTTCGGGCCCGAGGGACAGGGCTTCGATGGCGGCAATTGCTCTGTATGCTTGACCGACTTCGCGTTTCCACAACGCTTGCCCGACGGCCCAAATTTCAGGCAGTCCTCCGACGTTCTTTACGGGGAGTCGTCGCCAGAGATGTCTCGCGCGGTCCAGCTCCCGGAGAGCCAACAACCCTGCCAGAAAGATCGCGTAGTAGTCGGGTGACATGGGCGCCACATTCGTGCTCCATGTGAAGAGCTCCAACTCTTCGCACACCCGCACGAGCTCTTCCACATTCAGAGGTTGATCAAGGAACATGTCATGGACGCTCTGTTCCAGGCGGGCGAGATGGTTCGAGGGGTTCTCGTACGCCGCCATTGTGTGTCGGACAAGTCGGCGCCGGACGAAGCGAGAATGTTGTGATCCTCCCATGGGCGGTTTAAATTACTGGCTCCATTAAAACAACTGTCAACATATACTGAAGACAAGTATCTTTGGAATAATATTTTGCAAATTTGACCCGCCCGACCCGACAGCAAACCTTCGAAATTTAATCAATCCTGTGAAATCGAATCATTGCATCAACATGTTTGCTGGTAAATGCTGGCACGTCGCGCGCCTGCTTTGCCGTCCACGAACAAACTCCCGACACTTTGCTTCGTCCCCGGGCATCATCACCAAGGAGGTTCTTGCGACAAGCCCCAACAAGTACATTGGAGAGTTCCTCACGCCGGAATTCCTGCATGGGATTACGGCGCACACCGAGGCTGCAGCGATTGACTGTGTGCACCTCGCGCCGTACTCGTTCCAGCTCATCACGCCCAACTGTCCTCTTTACACCGCGTCTGCCGACGAAGCCAAGACATATCCATTCCCTGATCCGTTCTGGGGCTTCTGCTGGCCGGGTAGCTACGCGCTGTGTCGGTACGTCCAAGAGCACCCCGAGGTCGTGGAGGGCAAGATCGTCTTGGACTTTGCCGCGGGTGGCGGCATGGCATCCATCATGAGTCTGTATCTTGGCGCCCGCGTCGCCATCGCCAACGACATTGACCGCTGGTCCTGCGCCGCGTCACTCGTCAACACGCTCGTCAACCTCCCGCCATCCCATCACGCCGCCATGCACGTCGTCGCAGACAACCTCATCGGCCACTCCATCGCCCAAGTCGCCTCCACGATCCTCACGGACGAGACCCTCGACCCAACGGACTGGGTCGTCCTCGCGGGGGACGTCTGCTACGAAGAGCCGCTCGCGACCGACGTCATGTCATGGCTGGCTACGTGGGCGCGCGGCGGTGTCCGCGTCTTGATCGGCGATCCCGGACGCCAATTTCTTCCCCAGGCGCAACTGACCGAGGTCGCAACGTACCCCCTGCCGCCGACCCTCGCCCAAGACAACTATGGGCTTCCCGTTGGCGCCGTCTGGTCCATTAATGCCACTTAACCAAAGGCATATTCTCGTGCGCATACATATTATGCGCATTCACATTCTTGACGAAACCTTGGACTTGATGTGTTTCGATTGTTGCACGGTTTCATTTCCGGATACCAGTTTGAAATGTATCCGGATCATCTCGTCTGAATCCCTCCTCGTCAACACATTCGTTGCCCACATCATCGTTCCAAAGCTGATGAATCGCTTGCTGCAGTCCTTCGTCACGTACGACCAGCCGCCGCCGCCGCGCTCGAATGGGGCTCAACAGTCGGCCCCGTCTTCTCAGTCCCATGCAGGTCCGTTTGGATACAGCGCGCCGTCTGCAATGCCGATGAACGATGATCAGTACGAGACGTTGGACCTCGATTCGATGGGAAGCCAGAAAGAGGCGCCGCCCGCCGCCGCAAACTTCTTTGCGGGCCATGAACAAGGGCCATTTGGAGCACCTTCGCAGCAACACTATGGTGGCTACCCTGCGTCGAACGACTCACACCATGGCGCTTCATACAATCCCCACGTCCCACCGCCTGCCGCGCCAGTGTCGTCATTCTTCCCTGCTCCCCAAGTCGACACCCACGCCATCCAGTATGCACATTCGGCGCCATCGTCGTCCCCGCAGCACTTTGCGGACCATACTGCGGCGGCGCCCTTGTCGTCTGCGGCCGACCTCTTCGCCGGCCCGTCGACTAACAGCCATCATCAGTACGCCCATTCCGCGCCGTCGTTCTCCCCCCAGCACGTCGCCCACAACTCACCCCGACCCTCGTCGGCAGCGGACCTCTTCTCGACGCAAGACTCGGCGGGCTCGGATGATTTTGCTACCTTTGACTCGACGCCGCACCTCGCCGCCGTCGACAACGACGACGACCACCAGCAACACGTGCACGAGCAATACCACCACAACCAAGAGCAACAATACATGCAGCAACAATGCTATCCGCAACAACAATATCCGAATCACCAGCAACAATATATCCAGCAACACTATGACCAGCAACACTATGACCAGCAACAATACGTCCAACAACAAAATGACCACCAACAATACTACCAGCAACATGAAGAAGAGGCACAACCCGCGTCGGCCGCCGATCTCTTTGGCGGTAGCAACAGTTCGCCCTTTGACAACGACCACAGCAGTCGCTTTACCCACGATGAAGCCCAGCACCTTCACGAGGCATCCCATTTCAACCCTCCGGTTGCATCACCGCCGTCGCTCCACCCCATCGACACCACGACAACACATGATGCTGCCGACTTGTTTTCAAGCTCTCCGTTTGACCAGCCGACGCCGTCGCCCCCCATTGCCCCGTCCGCCGTCACAGCAACCCCTCCTGCTTCTCCCGTCAAAGCCCCCGCGTCCCCGGCTAAAACAGCAGCGCCGGCGCCGCACGTCAGAGCAACCCCTCCTGCTTCTCAAGCACCCGCGTCACCCGTGAAGTCAGCCCCCGCGTCCCCGGCTAAAACAGCAGCGCCGGCGCCGGCCGTCAAATCAACACCACCTGCGTCGCCGGTCAAAGTAGCGGCGCCTCCGTCCCCCACCCGCTCGCCCACGGCCATCTTTCGCGCCGTCTCGCCGAACAAAACGCCTCAGTTCCGCCCCATGTCGCCCAAAAAGTCACCGGTCAAGACGACTGTTTTTCCACCGTCGTCGTCGTCGAGCAGTTTCCACCTGGCGCCACTTGGCGCGGCCCTCTCTGAGGCGCCGCGCAGCCAGTCGGGCGAGTTGACCAAGCAGCTCGTGTCACAGTACAAGCACATGGCAGAGCGGTTGGAAGTCGAGAAGAACGAACTGCTCGAGATTCTGGCCGCGCAAGCCGACCAGTTTTACCAGATGCAAGCTTATATTGATCAACTCACGGCCGAGAAGCATGCCCTCGAGGCAGAATTCACGCGCAGCCGCATGCGGTAAAACAAAATAGAGATACATTTGTCGTTGGGATAAGAATGCAAAATAAACCAACAAACACACACGGTCAATCCAACGCAATCGACGAAACGTGCTCCATCTAGAGAGCCGCGGCATGAGCCGCACGCGGCAAACGGAATAGTATCTACCTGAGACGACAACGACTTGAGCTGGCCCTTGATGTCGGCAAGGTCGTGCTCCGTCGAGTGCTCGCTCGTCTTGGCGAGACACTTGGCCATGTGTTGGGGAAACCACGAGACGTCGTCCTTGTCGAGGAGGATCTTGACGTAGGCTTCGGGACCCGTGCATTCAATCAGGTCGCGCGATTGCAGGTGCACGATAAAGTAGAGGTAGCTCCACCTACACACGGAACATCAGATCCGACCCGGGTGTTGATATATATCAGATTTCACGATCCGACGCAACGACGTACATGTTGTGGTCTTCTGTGATGTGCTTTTGAAATCCGTTCGAGATGCCGAGCTGCATGTAATGGTTGTCAAACGTGTCCCGCGAGACGCCGCAGACAAAGCACTGGTTTTGCATCAGGTCTTCGCGCTCGTTTGTTTCCATGCGAAGGTCACCAAACGTGTCGATCGTGATGCCAAAGATGATGTTGAGGAGGAGGACAATCACAATCACAAAGAACGACAGGTCAAAGAGAATGCGAAGCCAGTACGGCGTGCGCAGATAAATGTTGGGCGGATGATCAAGTGCCGCCGTGAGCCACTCGCCGATTCCGCCGCCCGTGATGAGGCCACGGTGAACAAATGTGAGGAAGCAGTCGAGGAGCGTGGAGCAGTACTCAATGTGCGTCGTGTCGTCGGTCGCGTCGTTCGGGTTGAAGAAGAAGAGCAGCATCGTGTAAAAGTAAATGACAAAGAGCCCAAGCAAGCACGTGAGCACGAGCGCGCGCCCAGGTTTGGTCACGGCGCGCACGACGTTCTGCAGCGCGGGACTCATGATGACCAAGTCGAGCAGATGGTAGCCGTAGAAAATCGGATGGTACAGTGTCGCGCAAAACGCTGTGACGAGGTAGACCGTGTAGAACGCTGTGATCTTGTCGAAGATGACGTCATAGCAAAACGTGTAGACAAGGCCAATGTACGTTGGGCTTCGATCGAGGTACATGCGCGTGTTGCGAACGTACGGAAAGAAGAGGACGATGACTAGAGCACGCATGAGACAGAAACATGGAGAAGCGAGGTACAGGGAACCCAATTGGGAAAGTTGGGAAACGCTTGGAGGAGTGTCATTTGCAGCATGTACATGAGCGCAATCATCTTGATGAACGTGAGATAGGACCGCACGAGGTGAACGCTGTCGTGGGCAAGTTGGACGATGGCCTTCTTGGCCCACACCGCGCCTTCCTTGAGTCGATTCGAGACATTTTGGAGTTGAATCGCGTTGACGAGGTCGATCGTTTGGATCGCGTTCTTGATGTCAAACTCGGTCGTTTCTTGCTTGTTGTAGTTCTTCTTGAGCTTGTACGTGTCCATCGAGTTTTTGATCATCGCGTTGAGCCGGGCGCGGAAAATGAGTGGCCCCGAGATGACCAACATAAACATCTAACCTCGACACATAACACAAATCCGAAAGACGACGACGACGCACCAAAACACAGGACGAGAGAAAGATTTGAAGCATGCCAAAGTAGCTCATGGGTGTCTTGAGCTCGACCGGGACGTAGTAATAATCGAGGCTTTCGTCGGCGTGTTCGATCGAGACGAGCTAGAATCAGATCTCAGTTGTTGAGGTCGAATCAGATATCAGTTTGATTCGAGTCAGATTGCCATGCGACAGACAGCCATACCATAATCAAATTCATAAAGATGGCGAGGAGAAAACTGAGGCTCTTGATATGGGGGATGTACGGGCGCAAAAAGTTGTACAAGAAGAAGCTCGAGAGGTTCTCAATGTGCTGCATCTCTTCGTTGAAGAGCGCCGACGCTTGGACAAACTGCTTGAGTCGTTCGCTCGACTTGTAGTCCATAGAGTGGAGCAAGTTGTTCTTCTTGGCGACAAGGTACTTGAGCATGCGGCAATGCGACGCTTTCGGAAAGTACACCTTGTCAAGATGGGGCTCGCCCACGCCCCACCACAACTCGACCGAGCAATGCATAGCCGCAAAGAACGCGTGTACTTTGGCGTATGTTGCGTCGCGCTTCCAGAGTTCACGGGCCGACCGGTACGCCGACTCACTCGCGTAGTCGCCGCGCTTCGGCGCACGGGCCGCGCTGCCGTCGGCGCTCTTCGACCGCGGCGCAAACATTTCTTCGCCGTCCACGGCCGTGTGCGCCGACGACGGCGGAAAGACACTCGTCGCGAGCGTAAAGAGCGAGACGCCTTCTTCGAGGAAACGTTCGTCCCACGTGACATCGTCGGAATGCGCATCCTTTTCGGCTTGGAATTGGTCGTAGATTTCCTACACCCGTCGAGAGATGACACAAGGTTGACGACGTACGAGGAGGCGCATCTTGATGGCTTTGAGCTCGAGCGAGCTGCGCAAACGGACTTGCACTTGGTTGTTGGTCCGGCCTTCGAGGAGTGACACCATGGCCTTGACTGCGTTTGCTTTAAGCGATTTGACCAAGTCAGACGACGGCCAGTCGAGTGTTGCCATGTCGTCGTCGCTCGTGCGGACGTTGATCTGCGCCTTGATTGTCTTGCGGAAGATTTCGACCATGACCGAACCCATGAGGAACTCTTGGTTGGGACTGCATGGGCCCTGCATCGCTTCGACGAGGAATTCCCAGCATTGGTTGAGCGACGTGCAGTCGGTGGCCGTCATCGACTGCAGCTGCAGCTCGTCTTTGACTAGGATCGCCAAGTACGCTGTGACTGTTTGGAGGATGTTGACGCTGTTGGCATGTCCGACGTAGCTTTGGTCGAGCATCACGTGTTGCATGTTGAGGTAGTGGCCCTTGATCAAGAGCTACGACGGCATATTGGATGAGATCCAGATTGCCAGCCTAAATCAATACCGAGAGGAATTTGACTAAAATGTCCCCTGAGACGGGCGAATTCGACTTGTCGGCGGCGACAACGACACCGTCGTTCGCGCTTGGCGTCGTCGCCGCACCGACGCGATTTTGACGCGTTTCGTTGATGTACTTGACACTCCGTCGCATGTCCTTGACTTGTTCAACCGCAAATTGCAAGATTTGATCGATTTGGAGAAACAACCTACGACCACATCAGAGACTGGAGGCTGCCATGGGGGATGACGCACCGCTCGTCGCCGTCCTTCATCGAATTATAAAAGATCGTCTGGACCGTGAGGTTGCCGCCGTTGAGCATTTCAATGCCAAATTCAATTGCTTTCAAGACCAAGTTGGCCTTGTACCCGCCGGCAATTAAATTCAAGACGAGTTTCGCCGCCCCGCAACTGGTGGCTCATCTCAACAAGAAAAAGGTTGAGGGCATGACCTACCTCGCCATGAACGCTTGGGTTTCCTTGTATGTCTCCCGCGCCTCTTCAATCTCGACGGTCTGCAGCTTCTTCTTGACTTCCTCGGTGAGAAATTTCGTCGAAATCCACTGGAGCAGAGCTTCGATCGCATACACGACACAATCTACATCATCGTCGTGCCGTGAACGCCTTTTTCTCTCGTCTGAACCTGACGACGGGTTGAGTTCGATAAACTTGACAATGCGGCTGCAAAAGAGCGTCGGCGTGATGGTATTGGCGCGCCCTTCCATCGGATTGGCTTCGCTCCCGGGGGTCTTGTTCGTGAGCGACTCAATGTCTTCGATCGTCGCGACCATGTCTCGGAACTCGTCGAGCACGGCCGCGGCAATTTCAGTGTTCGAGATGACCGCGAGCTTAAACTGATCAAATTTCGTCGCAGCTGCTGTGCCAGCAAGAACGCCCCCGAGGCGGGACGCAGGCTTTTGGAGTGCGCCGACGCGGATCTCGCGGGATTTGGTCCGATGGAGCGGCGCATGCGACGGCAGTGCTGCTTTCTTGGCCTCGTCTGGGGATGTCGTCGTCTTGTCGGCTGGCATCTCTCGCTCGACGAGCGCCATGTCGACACCAAGCGCGACGCCACAAATGTTGCAAATCTAGATGGCACACATGTGAAACCACACTGCATTGCATCGTCGGCGTACTTCCAACTGCACCGCGTCCAGCTTGGCGCGCTTCTTGATCGATTTGATGTCGGACCGGAGCGCTTCATAAATATGTACCGTGTGTTCTTCCAAATCAGCGGCCTGTGGGTCGTACACGGCGCGAAAGAACGACGTGACAACGCTCAAGACGCCTTCAAAGATGTATTGTTGCAGCTCGAGAAACGCCGCGTCGTAGACGATGCTTCCGCGCGGCCCGACCATGCCCCCCGCATGCGTCTTGTACGACTGCGCGTTAAAGTCGGCCAGTTCCTTGGAGCAGTGGAGCAGGAATTCCCAAATCGCGGGCATGACGGCGAGGCGCGTGTCGACTTCAAGGTCCGTGTCAAAGAAGACCTCGGCGAGGTATTTGCTCGCGACGATCCGGAGCGACGGTGGCATGCGTTCGTCGAGGAGCATCGTGAGGATCAAATTCAGCGGGTAAATCTGCTGGCACTCGACTTCGGTCTTGAAGTTTTTACCGTAGCACATGACGGAAAACGATTCGAGCAGCTACTCGACGTCGTACACTGGCGTCGGATTGTGTACGTACCTTTTCAAAGTACGTGCAGAGCAGCGCTTGGTCGCGCGCGTCGATCATGGACGTGAGCGCCGTGTAGCCGGGCGTGGCTTTGAGCCCATCGGACGCGACGTCCATTTCTGGCGTGATGCCGTCGGCAAACGGAAGCAAAATTGCACTAAACTGCGGGTTTGTCATGATGTCAAAGAGGTGGACTTGATTGGCTTTCACGGGCGCTTCGTCGGGGATCATATAATGCTTGAAAAACTCCATAATCGTCGCGACAGCATTCGACGATGACGCAATCTCGGCGGGGTTGACTGTCGCATGGGTCCGAAGGCGGTGGATGTGGGTGTTGAGGAGCTTCATGAACGCCCAAATCGCGTCGTCCGGGACACACAAGCACAAGTTGCGGTTGTCGACAAAGATCGAGATGAGCACGTCTCCCATTGCATCGACTTCGTCTACAAGCGAGTGACGAACGTTGGTGACGGTGAAAATTTAGAGGTACCAAAGCGGTCGATCAGTTCCGGGAGGTACTCGAACAAGGCGCGTTGGCCGTCGGGGTGGCCCGCCATGATGGATTTGAAGAACGCACAGCACTCGGTCTTGACATCCTTGAGCTGGGTGTCGTACGCGGCGTCGACCGAGACCATCCGCACGAGCTTCATTACGTGTTCATGCAGCATGAGTTCGAGTAAGATCGATTGCTTTTCAGCATTGGACTGCAGCGTGTTGTTGTTGAGGCGGTCGGCGCAGCACTCTTGCAGCTTTTGTAAAATGTCCATGAGGAGCCGCCCGACGCCAAAGTATCCGAGGCGCACTTGGTTGGCGTCGCACAAGTGTTCACAGAGGAGCGGCGATTCAAAGGCTTGGATGTAGTGTTTGAAGAGTGGGACGAGGTACTCGAGTTCTTTGAGCACTTGCGAGCTCGTTTTCGTGGTCGCAGCGATCGAGACATCGGGCACGGCGCTGCGTACGAGAATGCTCTTGACGAGGTAGTGGAGCACTTGTTCGCGTCGTGTGTTGAGTTGCACGAGGAGGGAAAGCGCTGCGTCGACGAGCGCGTCGTCGTCGTACATCATCAAATCCATGCAAATACATTCGAGGGGGGCCTTGGAGACTGACCGCAAGTCGAGTGCTGATTTGACAAAGAGCGACGTAAAGTGCGTCACGCCCGTCTTGGAGAGCTCGCCGTCCGCCGTCACGAGCGGGTCCGTGACCGAGTTGGAGAATTTAAAGTACGAAATCAAGTTCCACAGCTCAAAGTCACGCCAGATGATCGTCACGTGGTGGAGGATGTCGCAGATCTGCGTCTTGCATTTCGTGCCAGCATCATGGAGGTTGTTGCACCGATACCGCGCCGTGATGTCTTGCGCGACATTGTCAGCGAGGAGGACCGTGTTGCGGCCGTCGAGGAGTCGGATGAGCGGCGTGCAGAGCCGCGTGTGCGAATCCAAATCGGCGTAAAAGCCGCAGCGAACGAGCCACGAGACAATGTCGAGCAGCGAACTCAAAAAGACATTGGCGTCGACGGTGCACAAAATCGACTTGTCAACGGCCATGCGGAGGATGATTTCGTGGATCACGCCTCCATCAACGTCACACGAGTCGATGTAACAAGTGTAGTACCTTGGATGAAGGCAAACTTGTCGGCAAATGGATACGCGATAAACTCGTCATCGGACGTGAGCGCCGGATGGCCCGCTTTCAAGTGAAAGTGTGCGAGGAGCTACGTCAGAGCAGTAAGTTTGAGAGATGAAACGAGGCTCGACGACGGTCTACCGGATGCGCTTGCTTCTCAACGGCCGTCACATCGTCAAACGCATAGACGGTCTTGGGCACGAGCATGGGCGCATGCGGAAATCGATTGAGCCAACAGAGATGCAAAATCGTCGTAAACGAATTGCGAATCGTGTAGGGCAAATTTTGGTTGGAAATCGCACTGATGAGCATGTTGTAGCTGAATTGTTTGCTCAAGACCTGCGTCATCGATATATCATCCAACAAATCGCGGACGGCGCATACCTCGATCGCCGAGATGCACCCGCCCCGCAACAACTCGGCAAAGAGGCCGAGTTGCAACTTGTAATAATTTGCCAACACTTTAAGCCGCTCAAAGATCTCCATCTTTTCGGGGTCCTTGGCGATCATTTGATATTGGTCGGCCCACGGTTTGTTGTTAAACACGAGTGGAAACATTTCCTTGGGCTGCAACGTCCATGTCACGTGCTCCAGCAAGATCCATTCGCGTGGGAGTGGTTCCTTGGACATGTGCTGGTCGTACTGAATCAGGTCGTCCGGGACCATCGCGTCGACAATCGGCGTCAACTGGAGCTCGTCTGCGATAAAGTAGAGCCCGGGGGCGCCCATGAACCAATTGGCACAGCTCTTCCAGCTGATTGCGACATTCACGAGTCCTTTGTTGAGCATGGCGTAGCCCATGGGGTGGCCCGAGTGCGTGAAGCTGCCCGCGCCACTCGGCGCAGCCAAGACGAAATCCTTGCTGCATGACAACATCGTCAGTGCTTCCTGCATCCAGAGAGAGGTTACATGATGGCGGGGACGGCGCGGACAGGGTTCGGACACTCGCATGCTTCGATGAGAATGTTGTGTCGCGTGTCGAGCATCTCTTCGTCTTCGTTCAAGCTGTAGAGCGCCCGCACGATCAGCTACACTCGAAAAAGAGTGTGACAACCACCACACACACATAAGCGAGACGTACTTCTTGGTTGCGGGGAATGTTTTGGCCATTGTACGAGCAGATTGTACTGAGGAATTGGAGAATCCCCGACGCTTTCACGCCTTTGGCTTGGATGTTGCGACAGCTCGACTTGATGAGCGCGAGGTCCACTTTTTCCACGAGCAGTTCGCGGTTGTTTAAGAACAAACTGCGATAGACCGACTTGGAGCCAGTCTCGGACCCGATGTTGTCCAACGTTTCCTCCATGTACGTGAGCACTGGCTGCCATGGCGCCGTTAAATTGTCGTCTGTCGTCGGGTTGTTAACCTCGCCCTCGTTGTCGTCGTCGCGACGCTGCCGCCCGCCGGCATAATATTGCGTCGCGGACCGCTTGGCAATGTAATTTTTGTTGCAAATGTTGTCCTGGAGCGCACACACAAGCACTTTGTTGGTGAGGCGGTGGATTCGATGGAGGACTTTATACTGCGGATCCACGGCAATCTGCGGCAGCGTGAGCCGGACCGTGCGGATGCCACGGAGCACTTCGTAGAGCACGTCGATGAGTTTGATCTCGCGCGCCTGTTCTTGGCGGTGAAACACGGGGAGCCCCTCAAAGTAGATGGGGTCGTCGGCGGCCTGTCGCGTCGACGACGAGATGTCGTCGTCCGTGCCAATGTCGGCTTGGCGCGTGAGGAGAAACGTGACGAGCTGCGTCAACGCTTGGAGCTTTTCGTGCATGTACTCGTGGCTGATGCGAGCCTTTGTCGCCATGGCGACCCCGAGCTCGTGTTGGTAGAGTCGGAGGTGCTGCACGGCGCTCAGCAAGAAGCACGCGTCTTGGGTCTCGGCTTCGGTCGCACCGACAAACCGAAAACAGTCCTAACGGTCGGCGCGTCACGTGGCATAGCATCATCGACGAGGCGTACCTGGTCAAATAGATGGGTCGTTGCCACGAGCTCCAAGCTCGCTTTTTGTTTGGTCGATGTCGTGCTCTTGGTTCGATTGGGGTTGTGGATGCGATAGGGTACTCCGTGGATGTCGCCCTACAAGAGATGCTGACATGCCAACGAAGCACAGCACGAATCCAACCTCGATGCGATACGAGAGTTGGGCCGAGTTGGTCAAGACCCCGCTGCCACTCGACGGCGAGAGCGAAAAGTTCGATCGGTCGTCCGCATCGATAGCCGCGCTGCTTTCGATCGCGACTTCGTTGGTCGTCGTCGGTTCGGTGCCCAACGTCAAGTATCGCCCTGTCGTCCGTTCATTCAAGTGTTGTCATGTCGTCAAGTCGTACCCGTGGCCAAGTGACGCAGGCGGTACTTTTGGTCAAAGTCGGCGACCCGCCCCCCGTGCAAGTGATTGAGCTTCTCGAGCACAAAGAGCGACTTGAGGGTCAAGTTTTCCGCCGCGCTGTACGCCGTGTCGGGTCGTATTTGGCGCAAATAGGGTGGTTTCGACGCCGCATGCGGATTGGTTGACATTGTCACATACCCTTGGCCCTCGAGGTGGTACAGTCGGTAGAGTTTGCCGACCTAGAGAAGTTCGTCAACGAACGAGCAAGCGACCGGGGGAATACTTGGAGGGTCCGTGCCGCATCTGGGATGCTCTCGGCGTACTTGACAACCTTGACGATGGTTTCTTTGGCATTCATGTTGACTTCTTTTCGATGGAGGGCGTCGCGCGGGAAGACGCGGTGACTCAGATGTAAAAAGTGACGCGTGTATTTCGCCCGCGAGAGGCACACCTAGTTTGTCGGGTCATGACGCGAGCACACAATGTCGACATACTGCATCGTTGAAAATGACGGCACTCCCGAGCGACCGGGTTTTGTACCGCGGGAGGAATGTAAACCAGCACTTTGTTGAGCCGTCGTCGGCCAGCGTCACCTTGGCAACATAAGCCTCTCAAGCGCCAGGGAAGCATTACCTTCATGCACGTCTTGTCCACGTCGGCGAGTGTCTTGACGCGCGACGTGAGATATTTGCTCGAGCGTACGTGCTGCAATTGGATCGTCTGACCGTAGAGCACGACTTGGCCGTCTTCGTCGGTCCGTCGACACAGCGCTGCGTTGATGTCATGCTCGATCTTGGCCTGCTGGGCCATCAAAATGAACTTTTCGCTCGCTTCCGAGAACTGCTCCTTCATCTTGCACATGGCCTTGTACGCTTCGTACGAGAGTTTCGGAAGTACTTTGAAAAGACAGCCCTCGATTTGCGACGTGTCGGCCACGCATCCGAGCCGCGCGTCGACAAAGCCGTCGCTGTGCACCATGCCTTCGCCATCGATCGCCAAGTAGATCGTGTCGCCTTCGTAGAGCGTGTTGGGCTCGCGACGGCGCTGCGACCGCTCCATCATGTGCTCAAACGTTTTGCAAGTCGCTTCAGACGATGGCGTCGAAACTTAGCCCGAGGCTACTTCCAGACCTCAGTTAATTGCACGACAAGCACCAGGATGTCATGCACGTTGCCAATCTAATAATGTAATATCCATACCTCTGACGAACTGGTCGTGCAAGCAACAGGTCCTTCAATTGTTTGTCGTCCAGTCGGCGGCGTCCCTTCAAGATCCATCGGCTTTGCCACCCTTCCCCGACCATGTCGACACGACGGCGGGACCAAGGGGTGCTCTACGAAGGCGACACGATCTACTTGGCGATCGATGGCGACGGCTATGTCCACAGCGATGGTTTTGTCGACGAGCGCCTTGGCTGCCTCGCCAACCCGACGTCGCTCCTCCAAGGGTGCCTCTTCCGCGTCTTGCCCAAACTCTCATACGAAGCACACAAGGCACTCCATCGCGCGTCGGCGGCAGTGGGCACGGAACGGCATGCGCTCATGGTGCAGCAGGCCAAGATCGAAGCTGACGCGAATGCCATGTTGGTCACGCGGGCCGAGACCGCGAGCCAGTCGATCGTCTACGGCCAAGCTGTCCAGCTGCAGCATGTCCTCTCGGGCAAGTTCCTCACGTCGTCGTCCAAATCACTGGCCCCGTTGGACAAGTCGTGCACCAAGGTGACGCAATCCAATCATGATGATGTGCCTGATGACGTATACACAGGTCGAGCTGCACGCGCCGGGGTCGACCAAAAGCTGGTTCATGTTTATCCCTCGGTACCGCAACCGCACGTTGGGTCAGCCCGTCGCATTTACCGATGCCGTACGCGTCGTCATCGCTGTATCTTGTGACGCATCGATTCCTCCGTAGGTGTGTCTGACTCGGTCCAAGCACAGCGCGCTCTTCCTGCACCAGAGTCGGATGGCGCTAGACGACCTCGACCGCTGCGAAATCAACATTTCGTACAAGGAAACTGTGTTTCGCGTGATCAAGTATGCGCAACATGGGGCCGTCGCGCGCAGTTTGCATGTAGACTCGTCTTCTTGTGATGTATGTGATGACAGTGGCCAGGCGGGGAAACTCTACCGACTCTACCACATGGAAGGCCAGTCGTATGTGTCCATGACGGCCAACAACCACAAGATCAAGAAACCGTACCTCCGTCCGATTCAGCCCGACACGAACCCACTCGCGTCCGACAACATGACCGTCAAGTCGCTCTTCACGCTCGAACGCATGGACGCGAGGCAGGGCGGGTGCGTCGACGACTTCACGCACAAGTTTCGCTTCCGGCACGTCGCGTCAGGTACATGATGCACGCAAGACGCATGCGAGACCTTGTGTGGCTAGGCAAGTTTTTGGCACTCGAGAGCATGAACGGTGCCACGTCGACGGCAGTGTTCAACGTTGGTTTGTGTGGGACTTGCGACGAGGACACTACGGACGGCTCCAAGTTTGTGTTGACGCCATCAGGGGGCGACTCGCAAGTGGTCTATCGCATTGAGGTAGGTCGTTGTCGTCGTCGTCGTCGTTGCCATGTGCACAACCACGAATGGGTAGACTCACGTGCATGGGCGAGTGCTTCGGCTGCACAACCCACACCACGCCAAGTCCAAGCCTTCAACCGCGTCGTTGTCGCTCAAGCAGAAGGCTAGTGGTGTCCTCGAAGCCTCGACCAATCTGAGCGATCAAGTGCGTCGTCGTCAGCCATGTCGTGCGTTCGTAACCGCTAGTGTCGTGTGTTTGTAGGATGTGTTTGCATTAGTTGAAGTGTCGGACGCAGACAGCTACGACACCCACCTCCTCCTCAGCACACGGCGGTACCTCGGGCACTACCGCCGCAACGTCCAGCGCGCGTTGGAAACCGGCGTGCGCCTCAGCCATCTCTCGCTGCAGACCCCCATCACCGCGCTGCGACTCTTGGATTCGTTCCTCCAAGCCGACGCATCGTCGGACGAAACTGGGGACGACGACGGGACTGCGAGGCCGCCCCCCCGCGCGCGTCAAGACAAAGCGCGCCAGCTCAAACTAATCGACACGCTCTACGACATGCTCCGGGTCGTGTCGTCGCGCGACCTCGCCGTGGCCGCGGCCGACCCGCGACGTCGCGTGCTGCACCACGTCCACAAGTTGATCAACCACGCACTTGTGCGCATGGCCCACGCCAATTTGGCCAACAAACATTACATTGCCACGCGGTCCGCGGCGACTTACTACGATGACGTGGACGATAAGACAGGGACCTACTTGGACGAAACGCGCGGGTTCATCGGGTCCGAGACTGGCGCCAAGTGCGTCTTTCGGACCGTCTACGAGAACCACGCGGCGCTGCTCGTCGACGGCGTCGACGCGGACCTTGTCCAATCGAGCTTTGCAACAATTCAAGCGAAAGGCGTGCGCGCGGCGGGCATGCTCCAGTTCCTCTCGGTCGTGTGTAGCTGCGACGGAACGCCGTTGCCACAAAACCAAGAGGTCCGTGTCGTCGGGTTGTATATACGTCGTCCGATTGTAACGTCGTAGCGCATCGTGCGGGGACTCTTTAGCTTGGCCGACGAGATGCCGCTCACGCGGTTCCACACGCTCATCGACGTGTGCGAGTGCCCCCAGCCAAATGTTCGCGTGACCAAGAGCATGTACGAGGCCAGTATACAGTATGCAAGTGAATGACGTGGCACATGGTAGGCGCAACATGGCGCTGGCACTGCCCCAGTCCATGGCAACCGCGGGGCTCACGTGGAAGCCGCTTGGCCATGTCATGATTGACAATGGCCAGACAAATCTCGTCATCACGTGGAAAAGCTGTCGCGGGTGGGCGCCCGGCAGCCCCGCGCTTTTCCACACGCCCGAGGAGCTCGGTCTGCCCGTGCATGAAGCAGTCGTCGCACCGGCAAACCTTGTCGCCTACCGCCAGACACTACCCCATGCAGCGCTCGCGGCCGAATCCGAGGCCGCGAGCTCCTCCTTATGGGACGTGGGCGAGAGTATCTTTGAGCTGTTTCCGTCAGGCTCTACCACGTCGACGGGACGGTCGCTCTCGCCCACGTCGGCCAAGAAGCGCGCTGAGACGGTCCAAGCCCTGCTGCAAGATGTATTGCGTACGTACTACTGACATTGGCCTCGCTGAGTTTTGCGGTCGAGTAGTCGAAGAGAGCAACGAAATCAAGGCGACAGGGTCCGAGTTTGAAGCGTTTGAAATGACTGGTGATGACGCTCGTGTGAGATCGTTGGCTGAGCGGGGAGAATAGAATTACCGTCGCGACCGGTCAACGCAACGACGACGACGACGACGACGGGCACGTCTGACGCGGCACCGTCGTCGACGGACGTCGACACGACAACCAAACTCAACGATGCACTGCCGAAATGGGTCTTGCTTGAACACGTTACGTGGACGCTCCAACCATACGACTTGTACCCAGTGTTCTTCAACAAGAAGCCGTGGGCCGACGCAGATGTGGAAATCCAAGCGGACAAGCGGCTCCGCCTGCGCTTTGATCAACTCAAGTCGCTCGCCGAGTACTTTCACCTGCAGCTGCAGCTCCTCGTCGAACTTGTCCGCGGCGGCAGCGCTTCGTCCGTCGAGGCACGCTCTCACATTCATCCTCGACCCCCATCTGACCGCATGGCGTAGATTATCGCCAAGCAGTTTAGCTACACAATGCTCGTTTCCTCCATCTCAAACGATCGTCTGCCACATGTCATTCGCACGTCGTTGGCTGTGCTGCTCCATCATTGCTACGTCGATCGATTTCCCCACGAAGCCGTTTCGACCGACGCCCATCGCATTTTTGTCTACGAAGAGATTGCCGAACTCAAAACGCACACGCCGCTCGTACGTATACCACGTCGTCGCCCCCATCATGTGACCAGCGTCGTCGTCTAGCCGCTGCCCGCGTTCGAAATCAAGCCCAATCATCCTGTCATGGCGCGCGGGCTCGCCACGGGCGATGAGTTTCTTCTCCATCCATATCCCAACAAGATGGCGGTCCTCCAAGCAACGCTCTATCTCACGCTCTGCAAATTTGCCGCCACGCCCATCAAGCACTTGACTGTCGCGTCCACGGCGTTCCTCCAATCGCTGCTTCTTGTCGTGCACGACCTCTTCCGGTTTGGCTTTTATTCCGAACTGCCTGCGCAGACCCGCGTCGTCTCGCTGCTCCTCTGTCTCTTGGACGGGCGCAACACGGGCGACGACGACGTTCGGTACCGTCGCAGCCGTCTCCACAACTCGATCACGGCGTACAAGGCGCACATTTGTCGGCTTCTCTCGACCGTCGTCGACATGTGGCGCGACGTCGACGTGTGCCGCGTCCTCTCGTTCTTCAAATTCAACTACCTCCAAGAGAAACGGCGGTCCGTGCTCAAGGCGCGCCGTCGCATCTTTCGCGTCGCCGACGTCGTCCACCTCTTGAACGACCCGCACCTTGACCTCCTCCATCTCTCCAAGGGCACGTTGGATTTCATTTGCGTCGATTTGATGCTCTACGACGACAAGGCGCTCGTCCACCACGCGCTCGCGCTCATGATTCAATGCAACACGCGCCGCGAACGCGTTTTGCAAGCGCTCGTGACGTCGCTGCTCGTGTACAGTAGCCCGCCCCGCGCCGTCGTGGGGGGGCAGAAAACGTCGCCGAGCTACCAAGTGTTCAAGGAACTTGACGCACTCTTGCCGCTCTTAAAATTCAACGTCATGCTCGTCGAGTCGCCGCTCATGACGCAGGAAGCGACCGACCTGCAAGCGCTCGATGCAGTCGTCGCCGAGCTGGAGTCGCTCGTGCGCAAAGTCGCACAGTGTTGCTGCGACTACAGCGCCGACGGCCTCGCGGTCAAGCAAGGACGGCGCAAGTCGACGTTTTGGGGCATGCTCGACACGAGTGCGTCGACGCGCCACTACTTTCCCAAGTTGGAGAAGCAGCGCATCGTGCTCCACATGCAAGTGCACAAACCTGTCATGGCGCTCCTTGCGCTCCCCGACGCGACGCCCTTCATGTCGACCGACGCCGTCCGGAAGCTCAAAAACACGTGCTGTGAGATGCTCACGTACTTGGTGCACCATCACCCCGAAGCCCAACACGCAGTGTTTGCGTATATGCCGCGCCTTGGTCCCTTCTTTGGTAGGCTTCTTTTGGTGATGACCATGATATTGACCATGATGATGACCAAGATGAAGATGACTATGATGATGATTTCTGACTCCTATTTGCTTTTAGAAACGCTCGAGAGCATGGGCGATCTCCTCATCGCGCTCCTCACCAACAACGTCGAGCTCTGTCGCAATGTGCCGCACCAAGTCATTTGGAAGTTTGTGCGGCTCCTCGACACACACCGCGCGCGGCTCACGGACGCGCCCGACGTCGCGGCAGCTTCGTTCCTCGTGATTTGTCATGTACTCGATTTCGCCATCGTCTACATTGCGCCAAACGATCTGCCGTCCGCGACCAACCAAACGCTCTGGCTTGACATCTTTATGCACGAACAGTTTCACCACACGATTGTGCCTTTTGCCGACGGCATCACGCCTGAAATGGAGACGCTCTCTGATGCACTCATGGCCACACGCGGGTACCAAGAACTCACACGCGTGGTGCAGTCGCCGCCGGACACGTTTGTGCTCAATTACTTTCAAAGGGTGTGCTCTCATGAACCTCGATCGCCTCTTGACGCATGCATATCCTTAGGTCCTTGTCCTGCTCGGGCTCGTCTGTCGCGGCCGCAACATGCCGTGCGAAGTCAAGTGCCAGCAAACGTATCCGCTCAACTTGGTGCTCACGATCCTCTTGGATGCCAAGATGCCGATGGGGCTCAAATACGTCGCGGCGCGCTACGTCACGCAAGTGTTTCTCCACCCCGATTCGTACATGGAGCTCACGTCGATGCAGTCGCCAATGTGGCGTCTCCTCCTCCAGAGCTCCAACACGGTCCGGGAGTTTGCCCTTGGCGCTGGCGACCGCTTCCTCTACCGCGACGAAGACGTCCAGTTCCGCGATCTCTTTACCGACTACATCTTTCACGGCCTCTTGGGCATCGTCGCCGCCTTCTTTCGCCATGTATTTCATCCGTCGACGATGCTTCTCCATGACAGCGTCGATGCACTCGTCAAGTCGCTCCATCTCGCTCTCGATCAAGTCCAAGACCACGTGCCCATGGACGCATTCCAAACCAAGGTCCATCTTGTACACTCTCTGGGCACTGTATCCATTTTTGTACCAGATCGTACAAGATTGCAGGCAGGCCGTCGCGACTGCGACGACATCAGCCACAGCATCGTTGTCGAGGGCCGCGTCGGTCCTCTCCCGTCGTGGGACCGAGGGTGGGCTCCGCATCGGGCGTCTCGGGAGCGCCCGCGCCCCGCCGCAGCTGCAAGCGTCGCACTTCGACCAATTCAAACTCGAGCTCTCCGTCGACGGCCGCCTCCAAGCGATCCTCTCGCGCGAATTCCTCACGCTCATTGGGCGGTGGGAAGGAATCGACAGCGAACATGGCAAACACAGCGCGTCCGTGACCCTCCGGCTCTTTTGCAAGAAGATTGTCGAGTTCATCGAGGCCAATCCGACCTCTCGTGCGTCCTCTCTCGCGCGAGTCGTTCAGTTTGTGCGTCTAGATTGCGTCGTCGACGCGCTCAAGATTTTGTACGCGCTCTGTGCCAAGAAACGCGTGCGCGCGACCAAGTCGATGGCGGCCGTGGAAATCGAAGAGGCGTGCGACGAGTACAAGCAGATTCAAACGTTCCTCGCGAGGTACGCTCGCTCGTCAGGGCCACGCTTTTGATGACACGTCACCTAGTTGTGGGGCGGCACGCATGGTGCTGGAACTCATCGCCGGCGCCAATGCGCCTGAAACCGTGCGTCATGCGATCGATCTCGGCACGGAACTGCTCGCGGGCGGCAACGACACGGTCCAGAGCATTTTCTACCACAGCTTCACCGACGAGCGGTAAGACCATCAGTGAAGGAGGTTGACATTCCGCGTGACGGCGCACTAGATGTTTCGTCCAAATCAAGGCCCTCCTCCAGCAAGCGGCCGACAGTGTCAAGGAACGCCAACGCAACATGAAGTTTGCGAGCGATGTCCGTCCCGAAAAGGCGCGCCGCGCGTCCGACACGAATGTGGTGCGGCCACTGGACACGCCGCTAGTTGCCGCCGTCGTCTCGGGGGACATGGTCATCCAGTTTCTCACGGTGGGTCGTCCGGTCGTCGCATGTTTGTTCATTCTTCGTGGGTAGCACTTGGCGCGCGGTCACTTTCGACCGATGCAGATGGTCGTACTGCAGCAAGACGCGCTCGGCCACCGCCATAGCCACGTCAACATTCTCCAAGCGGTCGTCGAGTACATGCTCATGTTGGTCAAGGACGATCTGCTCCTCACGCGCATGCGCCGCGCCGACTGCGAGTCGCTCGCGCACTGTTGGGCGTGCCTCGTCGTGTACATGCAAGGCCCGTGCGAAGTCAACCAAGACTATTTGATCCACTCGGCGCTCGTCGATGTCTTTCGAAAGACGCTCAAGGTCCGCGTCGACGCGGCGGCCGACGACGACGCCGACGGCCATCTACCAGACCAGAACGACGCGATAATTCTCAAGCGATTGAATTCACTCGCGATCAAAGCGATGACCAGTGTCCTCGAAGGCCGGACATCGCCCGACCATGTCCACGCGCGCCTCCGCACGGGCCTTGAACTCAAGGCTCTCCACGTTCGTTTGGTGGTCGGTGTTGAATGCATTCCCGTCTCATGGTCACTCTAGGAAGTTTACGACGAGTACGTGGCCGAAAAGGGTAACCATATGGGCGACTTGGCCTGGGCCAACACGTTTCTCGAAGAAGGCGTCGACTTGTGCACGCTGACCAAAGTCGTTTTCGACGCGCCGTCGGCGTTGACGATGCCACCGCCCAAGCGGACTGATTTTGCCAGCGACGCGACTTTTGACGGTGCGATGGACGCGTGGCGGCACGCGGCGAAATTTGCCGCCGCGTGCAAGTTTTTTGCGGCGATGCATTACTCGGTCGAATTGTGGTGGGGCGCGCCCGAGCCGCGCCTCGAGACGGTCTTCTTTGCGTTGCCGACGCACTGCCACATGTTGCATGAACTCGGGCCACGCAAAGGCCGGTTCCTCGATACGCTCGACTACAAGAGCAACGACCGACTCAAGCAGTTTGTTCGAGGCGCGGCGATCTTGAACGAGGAGATGCAGCACATTGAAGTCCTCTCGACGTTCCCCGTGTACAACCTCATCCGGCCGTACATCCCCGTGTTCAAGTATGCGAGTTTTGGCCTCGCGATCTTTCTCAACGTGATCATCGTACGTGCTGGTTTTCGCCTCGTCGTGACGCGCCGTCGTCGTAGCTCGTCTCGACCAATCGCACGCGCTTGCGCGACGGCGAGGAAAACAACCCCGAAGGACTCATGTGGTCACTCGAAATCGCAGGGTACATCCAAACGTTCCTCTCGTTTTGCGTCCTCCTCTTCATCCTCGTCATTTCGGTCCCGCTCGTCTTTCGCCGCCGGTTCAACTTTATGGTCAAGCAAAAGATGGTCGACTACAAACGTGAAAAAGCAACCGACGTCGTCTTGGACCCGACGCTCGTCGACCTGGACGAGATCAAACAAAACGTCGAAGAGCGCCTCGCGCGCTCCCGTGCGTGGTGGCTCCATCTGTATGTCTCGTACTTGCCGCTGCTCAAAGTCTGCGTCGTCGTCGTCCTGCTCCAGTTGACCCTCATGGCCGCGATGCCGACGCTACCGTTTTGGCTTCCCTGTATGTACGGTCCCTTCGAACCCCCCGCGTGATCAACCTTCTAGTCGTCGTCGTGGGACTCCCGTTTCTCCGCAACACGCGCGAGTACCTCGATGCGAGCAGCTCGTCGCCCGCGTTTCTGTACACTTCGGTGTATGATATTTGCACGGATCGGTACACGGCGTTTTACCTCGGATACCTCGCAACGTCGGGCGCGGGGTCGACGGTCCACCCAATTTTTTACATTTACCACCTCCTCGACATTGTCGTGATGAGCTCGACGCTCCAAAATGTCGTGGCGTCGGTGCTCAAGCCCGGGCGGACGCTCCTCCTCACGTGCCTCCTCAGTCTCTGCGGTGTCTACTTTTTTGCGATGCTCATCTTCTTTTTCCTGCCCCAAGACATGCGCTCCGACACTACCAGCGTCGACTACTGCCACACGCTCATGGACTGCGTCGTGACCTTTGTCCATCGCGGGTTCAAGCACACGTTTGGCGGCTCGATTGGGTTCTTCATGACTGTCACGCTTGACAACCCGCCAAATGTGAGCGACCGGTCGCAGTTTTGGTCGCGCATCGTGTTTGACGTTGTGTTTTACCTCTTTGCCGTGATCATGCTCAACATCATCTTTGGTATCACGATCGACACGTTCTCGGACCTGCGGACCGAGGCGAGTGAGCGCGACGACCGGAAACGCAACCAGTGCTTTGTGTGTGGCCTTCCGCGCGACGCGTACGACAACCACTACATCCAACTGGGCATCCCGAACGGGTTTGACAAGCACATTGCCGAGGAACACAACATGTGGAACTACCTCTACTTTCTCGTTCATGTCAATTCGAAGGAGCTGATCGAGTGCTCGGGCCCGGAAGCGTACGTCAAGACGCTCCTCCTCAAGGAAGACCTCTCGTGGTTCCCCCAAGGCATGGCCAAATGCATGGCCAAGGCCAAGAAGCAGTCGACCAAGGACGACATACGCGCGATTCAACAGCAGTTGCGCGCCCTCGCCGTCCAGGTACGTCCACGACGATGAGATCCTCTGTGCCTCACATGGACGTGGTAGTCGGAAGCCGTGGTTGACTTTTTTCACCGAAAGCGAGAGAAAAAGGCCGCACAGGCTGCAGCGATGGCCGCGCGGGCTGTGTGAAGTTTTCATCTTCTTGAAAAAATTGCGTTGGGATCTCGAGACATTCGAATCGATGCGATTGTGGGCGATTGTGTAAAAGTGATACTTTTTTGACGTTATTCATGTGTCAAAATCGACCAGAATCACTTGAATATACGATGTCAAAGTATCAAAACGGATCCCGAAACTGGCTTTCGATACAAAATGCCAATCAACTTGTACGTGCTGTGCAGACTTGTGGCAAGAACAGTTTCGAACGAAGTAATTCGCGATGTTTTTCTGTTCAGAGGCAATCTTATTTCGTCGCCGGCTGCTGCTCCGAATGTCCACGGCGCAGAAACATGCACTTGACGCCGCCCTTATCTTGTGTAGACAGGATGGGGGGGCGAGGACTGGAGGGCTGGGAGTCTGCTGCAGTGCCCTCGAGCGTGCGTTTCAAATATCTCCCTAGAATTCACTCAGTGACCGATCCGTCAAAAAATTGCGAAATATAAAATATTTTCAAGATGGCGAATCGAAACAGGGCAGAATTCTAATTTTGCTTGGTCCTTAAAGGGAGGGACACTAGTCGCCCTGTGGCATACATTCTCGCCGTCATTTTGCAAAACTGCGGAAAGAATATCTGCGTCGCAGCTCGACAAGCCGCCGCTGCCGCCATCCGCCGCCGTTCGATTCTGTGCCATTTCCACAGAGTCTCGCAAAGAAGAAGACACGAGCTAGAGGAAAGAGATCTTTTGAACGAAAGACACACCCTCTCCCCACAATACCTTTATCCATTTCAGGTACGCCCGCGACGCTGCGTCCAATGTTGGGTCGGGGAACGCTCATCTTATTGCAGACGCCCGAGTACACAGACTACGATGATGCAAGTCCAGACACAAACGGATGATCGGAATCGAACCCCCGCCGCCGCAGACACAAGTAGCGTCGTGGCGCCGACAACCGCCCCGACACGAGGAAAGCCCACGATGGACGAAGTCATGGACGAACTGCAGAGCCGTTTTCTCATGAACCTTCCTCCAACGGAACTCTCGTCCACCGAGCGCCTCTTTTTTCAAATCGAACAGTGCTATTGGTTCTACGAAGATTTTTATGCCGACCACCACAATCACTTGACCCACCTCAAGCTCAACGACTTCGCGCGAAAAATGTTCAATCACTGCGTGCTTCTCCAGCCGCTCAAGCAAAAGTGCGAAAGCATGTTTTTGGATTTCAAGACGTACCAGAGTCAAATCCCGGTCGTCGGGTGCATCCTTTTGAACCCGGCCAAGACAAAGCTCGTGCTTGTGTGCAATTGGAAGGGCACGTGTTGGAGTTTGCCCCGCGGCAAAGTCAACCAAGGCGAGGCCGACTTGGATTGCGCGCGTCGCGAAGTGTTGGAAGAATGCGGGTATGAGCCCGGCCGACACGAAGGCGACGGCCTGAACGCCAAGGATTTTATCGAATTCCACGTGAACCAACAGCGCATTCGCATGTACATGGTCACGAACGTGCCCGAAGACTTCAATTTTGCGCCCCAGACGCGCAAGGAAATCAGTTTGATCCAATGGTTTACGTTTGACGATTTGCCCAAGAAAACGTGGGGCGTCCTCCCGTTTATGTCGCGCTTGCGCCGCTGGATCACGAACCAAGGCGGCAAGTCGTCGGGCAAAAAGAAGTCCCGCAGCAACACCCCCGTCAAGACGCGGTCCGTCTCGGCCCCGCGCAACCGCCCGCCGTCGTCGTCGTCCGACGTGTCGCTCCCGTTGCCGCTGCCGCCCCAGCCGCCGCTCCTCGATCCCCACCTCGCCGCGGTCGGCGCCATGGCGTCGTCGCGCTCTCTCTCGACGCCGCACGCGCGGCCCAAGGCGCGGAACACGTCGCGCGGCCACTTTGGGACGGAGCAGCAAACGTCGACGGCGTCGGACGACGTGAACGACCAAACGTTTGGCACGACGGGCGCGTCGTTCAGCTTCAACGTGGAGGAAATGTTTTCCATCAACGAGCGGCTCACGGGCCACAAATTTAGCTACGACGGCAACCCGCATGACTTTGGCAAAGTCGCACCGAAGCACACGGCCGTGCAGACGCGCCTCTCGAGCGCCGCGCCGGTCGCGCCCGTGGCCGTCGCTCCGCCGCCGCGCCATCCCCCCCAGCAACCGGCGCACGTGTTGCTCTCGAAACCGCCGCTCCCCGACGACCGCGGTCCCGTGTCGCCCACGGCGACCACCGCGACGTCGTCGGCGTCGTCGTCGCCACAGCAACTCTTTGCCAACTTTACGTTTGACACGGTCGACATTATGGCCTGCGTCAAGTAAGTGGGGCGACGACGGACGTACAGTATCTGTGTGATGACTTGTGTATATTTTTTGGGAATTATTTTTTGACCACAATTCCCCGGTGTTTTTCAACACCACCCACGGCCCCAAGAAAGGTTATCAATTGTTTGTTGGTTGATTTTGGTGTTAATAGGATTGATGACGACGCTCGCAAGAAGATGAGACCTTCCAACTGTCGACAAGCGCGTCCAAGTCATTGCAGCGCTGCGATCATGAAACGACACTGCACGTGCTCGGCACTGCGACAGGACCTTGGGGCCAAGACCCCACGATGGCTTCCTGGAGATACCCAATTGCCGTGCTCAATATATGTGGCTCCATCCTTGTATTCAACACGTACGTCGTGCCTTGGGTCTGTTCTCTTGCGTTCGCCATGCTCCATCGATGCTCCACAGAAACAGGGACACACGACATTCAAAATGATTTATGATGCAAGTGCACAATGAGGTGTCTTGGCTGCGCCAACGCGCACGCACTGTCGACGGGGGGAGTACGCGAGGACTCGAACCAGCTCATCGTTGAAGTTGTGCTGGCCGCTCCTTGGCCCTCATCGTCGTCGTAGTTCTCGTAGTGCACCGCGTGGAAGACAATACATCACACCAAATACTCCAGTATCTCACTGGGCACGAATGGGCGCGACATCTCTTGAGATGGCGCATGTGTGAGCGCTTCCACGGCTGTGACATGCTCATGGACGTCCTGGTCGCCCGCCGATGAGTGCCGCCAGCATGCGACTGGAAGATGTCAACCGTGTCATTGACAGACAATTCGAAACGCTCGATTCAATGTTTGAAACATTTTAAACTCACCTGTGTGACACATCCATTGTGTATCGCATTTGCATCTGCCCACGAGAACGGAGAAGATTTTAAATGCATTTAAAACAAGCATTGTGTCTCGTTCGTATGCGTTTCAAAACGTCTGTTTCACCAACGTTGCAAACTCTCGCACACGGCACTTTGCTGGATCATCGGCTTCTTCGACGACAGTCTTGAAAGCAGCAATGCGGGCGGACGAAGCATCTTCGTCCAACAGCGAAGGACCGCGATCGGGGTCCTTCCATGGCGGACTTGCGGGTGGAGACAACCCGGACGAGTTTGTCGCGCGATTCCAGACGACCAAGCTCTCCTGGAAGGGCAAGTACGAGCGCATCTTCGCGCTCTCGGCGTCGCGCTTTTGCACAATCGACCCCAAGGATTTTGATGTCACCAATAGCTGGTCCTACGTCGCCTTCATCTCCCTTGAGCTTGATCCGACCGATGAGCAGGTACGCGGCGTCCGTGCGATCATCGTCCTTCTTCTCACGACCGGCCGCAGATCTTTACCCTCACGATCCAAGGCCCCAAGAAAGAAGAGCAACTAAAACTCCGATACAAGTACCGCGCGTACTTGCTGACGGAATTCCTGCGTCTTCATGCAGCGAACGCGCAGTCGTTGCCGCGCGCGCCGCCGCCGTTGCAGTGCAAGGGCACGAAATTGACGCGCCATGGCGTCGAGCGCGAGTGCGTCCTCGAAGTCGCGCCGGACGGCCTCGTCTACAAGCAAATGCTTTCGTCCATCTCGGGTCCCATGGTCATGGAGCGATTTCCATACACAGACATGGAGCACATGACGCCGTTGACGAATTCCACAACGGGGTGCATCGTCGGCGCGCACGGCAAGCAGACCGTCTTCTTCACGTCGGATCGCGCGTTTCTCACGAGCCACATGGAAAAAGCGGCGGCGCGGCTCGGCTTGCGCTTGCCCACGCGCGGGAAACTCACGCTCGAGCAAGTCGCGGCCGACAAGCGACTCTTTGACCCACAAGAGTGCATCGTCCAGTTCCCCGTCCAGAAATTCTCCAAGCGCCACGAGGTAATGCATATTCATCGTTCATCGCTCTATCTCATGCGGACGTCAGAAACCCGTGCGCCGCGTCCTCGCGCTCGTCCAAGGCAATGTCCTCCTCGAGCTCGAAACCAAAACCGCCGCCACTGCCATCTCGGTCTTCCCGCTCAAATCGCTCTTTGCCGTCGTCCGGCATCCCCATTCGTCGCAATTCGAACTCGAATTCGTCGATGGCACGCAGCGCGCATATGCGTGCCACGACCGCGACGGCGTCCTCGCGGCGCTGGCGGACGCGGTGCCGCCGGGCGACGAGCCTCTCGTGATCAGCTCAACGCCAAGTCAGAGCGGCCTCCGCCTCCTCCCGCGCTTTGCCGTCGAGGACACGAGTGAGAGCACGAGTTTCTTTGGCGACTCGTCCATCGGTGCGTGTTTTCTCAAGCGACTGGCGTCCATGGGCAAATACACTGCCGGGGGCAACGGCATCCGCGCAGGCGCCGCCGCCGGCCGCGGGTACGTTGCGTGGCCATTGATTTGTACGTCGTGACGAACAAGCGATTTCGTCGTAGACTCGTTTCGATCGCGTGTGAATTCAACGCCAACGTGCCCATGAGCGGCATCCAATACCACACCAAGCGCTCGATCGTACTCGACGCACTCAGACCCTTGGCAGTCCAGCTGCATACGGTTGCAACGTGCAAGCCGCCGGCGCCGCGCATGGCCGTGACGCTCCTCCAGTGCATCTGCCGCATCGCGACGTCGTTTTACGGCTTCCGCGAACTGCTCCATCTGCCGCAGGTCATTGAGAGCCTCCACTTGTGCCTCCAGGCTGAGGACGAACTCACGGTCTTTTGGACGGCGCTCTTGATCCAGCGACTAACCATGCACACGGCAACGACGGGCGCCATGCCAGATGGCACTGGTACGATCGAACGCACGATTGATGGGAACGAACAGACGATAGATGTCGAGTCGGTCCTGGACAAACGATCGACCAACGGCGAGGCGGAGCTCAACAACAAGAAGCTCCTGCTTGGGCAAGAAAAGATCATCGCGGCACTGGTCGCAGTGCTGGGCAAATTTTCACTTCAGCGCAGCAGCGTCGGGCCGCTGAGTTTCATGGGCAACCTCAAAGTGCTTGAAGGCGCGCTCTGTTCCCACAAACACACGACGGACGCGCCGATTGTGCGCATGATTATCGACAAATTGGTCCCGCATTACGATGCACTCACGCGGTACGTCTCGACACGGCGGGTGGCGCTGAGTCTTGGTAGATTGCTCTTTCGATCGCGGTGTGCGACGACCGTCGAAGCCTGTCTGTCTCTCGTCCATCATCATCATTGAGGCTTAATGGTTGTCATGTAGGCACGCTGCTGGTCCAGACGGTCCTCCTACTGTGCTCGGCCGACGCCGCCGCCTCGATCAAAGACGCGGCGCTGCGCCAAGGCCTCGTGCTCCAGCACCTCTACCAAGCCATGTTTGACCCATCGTTTGACCAGCGCTGCGTGAGTCGGTACATGATTTCCATGTGGATGAGCGACTACGTCCCCGCCAAGCAACTCCTCCGTCGCATCTTTCCGCCAGGTCTTGTCTCGTGCCTCGACATGCGTCTCCTCTCGGCGGCCGAAGTGTTTCAACTTGACGACCTCGAACAGTCGACGTTCATGGACAAGTTTGGCGCGTTCAACGCCGAGCTGCTCGTGTCGAGGCGGACGGCGAGCGAAATCTCCCTCGATCTCGACAGCGACGTCGACGACGGCAGTTCGGTGGGCGATGGCAACACCAGCACGATCCACAACAGCACGTTTAGCCTCGGTCGGTCGAGCCTCTTTGATGACGACAGCGTCGTCTCGGAAATCGTGTCGTCCTCCAAGCTGCTCGACCGCATGCAAATCAAAGCCCGCGGCAACGTCTTTGACGAACACACGAACGGTCAATCGCAGCGTGGTAGCCAACCGTCGCCTATCAAACAAGGGCTCAAGGACGGGGTCTTCAACCTGCGCCTCTTGCAGCGGGCGCTGCGGAGCACATGGGGCGGCGACCGTCACGTCGCGGCCACGGTTGCCACCGCGACCACAACCGAGAACTTTCGCATCTTGTTTCACATGGCCCAACAAGACCACGAGACGATCGACTTGGTGTGGGGCAGCGTCACGCGTGAGGAACTCCGGAACGCGCTCGTCCAGGAAATCCACCTCTTCCGCGCCGCGAGCAGCACCCACGACCACGTCGTGTGGAATTTTGAAGATTTTTCCGTCGCGTACGCGAGCCTCGACGCGGAAATGGTTGTCGACGGGCTCTACTTGCGGCACCTCTTGAGTTGCCAAGTCGCGCCAACCCAGTCCGAAGACACGTTTGCGCCACCGCTACACCTCGAAGAAATGATCCTCAAGAAACCCAAGCGGTTTGTCAACGCTTTGTACAAAAAGATCCTGCGCGAGCAAGGCGAGGCCGAGTTCAAGGGCCATTTGGACTGGACCGTGGCCTGCCTGCGCGCGCTGACCATGGTCACGTACATGTACGAATTGGACTACCACTTGCCCACTGAAGACCTCGGTCATCTCGTTGTGATGCTGCGGCAAACGACGCGGCGCGACCTCCTTGTCCACGTCCTCCGCGCGCTGCGCAGCATTGCCAAGGTGCCGCAAAACGGCTCGAAATTGCTCAAAGAAGCCGACGCAGTGCCCCTCCTCGTCCAGTTGATGCAAATGGCACACACGTCCCAACGACCGACCGACACCGCCGCGCTCGCACTCTGGTCAAGCCCTGACAACGGCGCAACCCCGAAGTCCGTCGACGCCCTCCGCGAATGGTTGCATGCGACCGGGCGGTCCCCGTACGACGTCCGCGTCGTCCGCCGCTCGACTGATGGCCACGACCAGCCGCTCACAGCAATCCCGCAACTGAAATGGGAGCTCGGCATGGACGGATCGTTCGACGTGGTCGCCGTCGCCCACGACGCCATCCGCGTCCTCCTCGCGCTGCTCAAGAGCAACCCGCTTTTGACACCCGACGCAGCCGTGTATCCGATTCCGCTCGGTCGGCAACTCGCGACCGTCCAATTGGCCGAGATCGCGTCGCTCTTGATGCTCTTTGAGTTGCCGAAACTCGTCGAATTGGCCGCGCATGTCCTCGTCCACCTTTCGCTCGAGTCGGAGCAGCTCTACCTGACTGGCGTCTACTACATGCTCTTTCTCTACCAAGGCACGGCCTTTGGGGACTTTGCGCGATTTTTGAAGGCGACGCACAAGACGCAGGCGGCGCCCGTCACGGGCAACTTGCGAAAAATCCTCACGGATCTGCTGCCGCAAGCGCTCATCGTCCAGCTTGACGCACTGAGCTCAGTCGACTTTGGCGCGCTCTTTTGCGGCGACACAGCGTCCCCGCGCGTGATTTGGAGTCCGTTGATGCGCGACACGCTCTGGCGCGTCTGCAAGGCACATTTGGACGACCATCGCCGACACCTCCAAGAAGATGTCGCCGCGCCCTTTGCGTACCACCCCATGGCCCCTGTCGTCTACCGAGAGCTCGACGACGAAGTGTTTTGCCATGGGTATTATCTACGCCAATTTTGCAACACGCGCGACGTCGATGTCAAGGACCCTGGCACGTTTCTCAGCAAACTCGCGGCGGAATGGACGCGCGAGATTAACCGACCCGCCATGGCGCTGTCCCGCACCGACGCCGCACGTGTCCTCGATCTGCCAGAGGACTCTGACGACGTCAACATTCGCCGCGCGTACAAGGATCTCTGCCGGCCCGTTTGTCCTGAAAATGCCAATGGCGACCCCGACAAACTGGCGCGGTAACTTTTGTATTCCGAGAAGTTTGATGACGCTGTATCTGAATCTAGGTTTGAAACGTTGCAGCAAGCGTACGCGGTCTTGGTCAGCCCACGCGACAGTCTCCTCACAGCTGGCTACGACGCCGTGAACCTCCTCCTCGTCCTCCGGGCGCAGAACCGCCTCTTTGCGGCGTATCCGCTCGCACTCGAGTCGTCCAAATTTGAAGCGTACCCGCAACTACTCGAGTTGTTGGCCACGCATTGCACCAACGACCCAAACGTGCCAGCGCTGACGTCCCGCGCCGACCAGCTGGCGCTCTCAATGCTCGCGCTCGAACTCGTCTACCACTCGTGCGCCGTGTCGAGTCAGAACGGCCCATGGCTCCTCTCCCAGGCGCGCGTCGGCGTCCTCGAAGACGTGTTGCAGCATTGCGTCGATCAAATTGTCGCCGACAACGCGGCGGACGCACCGACGTTTACGACGCTCGCGTGCTTTTTGATGCGTACCATCTCGGGGCTGGTCGCGACCGCCGCAGGGCGCGCGTGGGTCTTGCGCAGCGCGCGGGTCGTGTCCAACTGCTGGCGCGTGCTCTGGTACTACAACACCCACGTGGCGACCGAGTCGGTGTTTGTGCTCGTTCGGCACACGTTGGAAGGTACGTTGGCGGCATGGACTGGCATAGTTACATAGTGGTTGTAGCGATTGCGTCGATGCATGAATCCACCGACGTCCAAGACATTGTCTTGCACAAGAGCGGCATCTTGTGGCAATTGCTCTACCTCTGGTTCTCGTTCGATCCGACCGTCGACGAAGCCACGGCCCAGCCCAACAATGCCCAACTCGACGGCACCATTTTGTTGCCGAGTCAACGGAACGACAACACGACCAACATGGAAGTTGCGGCCTCGAAGAACGCGTTGGCGATGCTGGCCGTCCGCGCCATCTGCGCGGCCCAAGCAAACCTGACTCTCCAAGTCATGTGCAATTCGCTCCTGACGCCGAATTTGTACTTTCAGTCGTCGAACCCGTCGCATGCGAAATTCCTCGGCCTCTTCCACCGCGACACGGTCTCCCACCGCCTGATTTGGACCACGGCCATGCGCGTCGAGCTGCACGCGTTCCTTGATCCGATCGTCCGATCGATCGAGACGTTCCCAGACATGAACCACGTCATGGCCTTCCGCTACACGGCGCTCGAGAAACAAAAGATCATTGAGGGCATGTACGTCGACCCGCTCTTTGTGACGCTCATGACGGCGTCCCCCGGCACGCTCTCGATTGATTTCGTACGCCAACTGGGCCTCCCCGCGTCGTTTTACGACGCGACCGTCGACTTTATCCATACCGGCAACGTCGTACCTTCAGCCGTCGTCGGCTGGGGCCTCACCGACGCGCATGTGCTCGAATTCCGAGAGAAATGCATGGCCATCCTCGCCACTTTGGCGCCACTGGCCACGCCGCAAGTCGAAGCAGGATTCCTGGCGCGCCAGGGGCTCTTGACACTCTTTAGCTTTGTCCTGCCGCCAGCGCACAAATTCGTGACGCCGTCGCTCGCGCCCCTCGTGCCGCCGCCCGCGTTTGCCGCGTTCCAGCGCCACAGTTTGACGATCTTGAAAGCCCTCGCGACCAGCAAACAGTTTGCCGACGCGCTCTTCCAAGCGTCTCTTTTTCCCGTCCTCATGCACGCTGCGCACCTCGAAGACGAAAGTAGCGCCGCCGTCCTCGAGACCATTGGCCAGCTCTGCGCGACGTCGTCGACCATCGCGCGGTTCGTCGCTTCGTCCATCTGGTTTTACCATGTCCTCCTCTGGGCCTTTCCCGCGTCCGACGCGGTGTCCATCACGGACGCCGACTATGACTTTGGCAAATTGATGCAAGTGCCCGCGGCCAAAATCCTCTCGGCCTTGGGTCAACCCACGAGCGCCGTCTTGGAAGAGACGATGAACGTCTTGGTCCGGCTCTTGCCCGTGGCCCTCGTCGCGGAAATCATCGACCACCCGATCCGAGTCATGACGATTCTCCAGGTACGTTTCTTGAATTGCCACGTGATGACCCTCTTTTAGAGCCACTACGAAGCCCCCGATTTGGTCTGGAACGACACGCTGCGGTCCTATTTCTACAGCCAAATGAACCACCTCTCGGTCTTGGTCAACAAAGCCACGGACGGCGGCGTCGTGTCGGAGGAACTGGCAGCGTTTGAAATTGATTACGCAACCGTCTACCCCTACCCCATGATTGGCGACGTCTACTTGATGCTGTACCTTGAAAACCCTATCCACCCGCTCAAGGACCCCAAATTTTTCCTCGAGTGTTTGATGGAGGATTTTGAAACGCTGTGCCATGCGTTGGTCACGTCGTTGGGCAACCGCGGCAGTTTTGATCCGGATCTTGCGATCGCCCATCGCCAACAGGCGCAGATTTTGCCGTTGATTACGTCGTGCATCGTCTGTGCGTTGCGGGTAGGGTCCGTGTCGTCCTCGCCGTGTCTCTCAAGCGAGTAGGTCTACCCGTCGTACATTGACGAAATTGCCAACTGGAAGTACCCCGACAAACTGTGCTCGCTGTTTGTCCTCCTCCAAAACGAAGTCCATGGCCCGTATAGTAGTCTTGCCGACGCCGAAGCGAACGCGGTCGAAATGAGCCTCCTTCGGCTCTTCCGCATCCTCTTTGTTTCGCCGCGCGTCGTCGCGTCGCTGGCCTACTCGCCCTTCAATATCCTCTCGCGGCTCATCAAGCACTGCCGCGTGAGTGACCGCGCGTACCACACCGAACTTGGCTTCATCCTCGAAACGATCCGTCGGTTTCTGCTCTCGTTCCCCGACAATGGCGACAAACACTCGGACAAGAACGTCGTCGCCGTCGTCTCGGGACTTCATCTACTGGAATTCCTCCTCGACATGCTCGAACATCCGCAGACTCTGCAAAACGTGGCCGACGCGACCTTGACGCGCGTCACCATCATCGCGACGCTCAACTACCTAGAACAAGTATGTAGCAACGAAAACAACGAGAAACAAATGTTGCTACTTGTAGCACCGAACCCAAGGCAGCATGGCCCACCAAGTTCTCAAGAAAAACAAAAAATGGGACAAAGTCTTCCGGTTGGAACCCACGGATGCGATCCGCGGCCAGCCCGAAGACAAATTCCTCGTCGGCCCTGGCGCGAATGCAGACCGCATGATCCGAAGCTACCTCGCGTCGCAGGCGGGAGCTGGCGGCCGGCCGTCGTCCGTGAGCCAACCGCCCGTCCACTCGGCCACACGCAAAGTGGGCGCGACGCAAAAGCTGAAAAATCTGTTCAAGTAAATAATATCCCGTCGACTATATAGCGTGTCGAGTCCGGAACGGCGTTTGTCGAACTGGCGTCATGGACACTCGTGCAGCATATGGTCGTAGTCATGGAGAGGCGTTTGGAAGTTTTGGGTGAAAGAAGAGCTCTCGACAGTCAACAATGGTGGGGTGACTGTGGAATCTAGCGTCGCGGTGGCAATGACGTGCAAAAACATCCCAAATGTCATTGCTCTCGACAATCTTACTGCGTGCGATCGTGTCTCGATTAAGATTATAGAGCCAGCCTCGTTGCTTCCATTGGCAACATCCTGGACGCTCGTTCGATGTTGGCCTCTCTTTGGTCAATGACACGCCAGCGCGACCGAGAGGACTTGGGCGGGCATGACATCGAGGCCCAAAATCGCATACTTTTCGTCGCTCGAGAGCGCGGCGCTGCTCACGCCCACGGTCGTGAGCGACTGGACTTCGACGAGCGAATGCGCCGTCAAGAGCGACGCGCCCATGGCGCCACCAGCAACCACATGCGCCGTCCGCGCGAGCATGTGCAGTTTGGTCACGGGGGCCGACGTCGTCGTGGTCGCGAGGAGTCGGCCTTGCAGCGAAAACGCACAGAGACCATGGTCGCCCTGGCGCGTCGACGAGGCCACCACGATGAGGCCAACGGTCGAAATCGCGACGGCGTGCACGGCGCTGCCTTCGGGTTGCTTGAGATCGACGACGAGGCTGCCGGACGAGATCGCATGCACCAAGCAGCTGGCCGACGACCCACTCACGACCAAATCCAAATCGTCGCGGACTGCGAGCGCCGTGACGGCCACAATGTGCCCGAGACAGACCTGGCGCGGGGCATAGTCCCGCTCGACGACGACGCGCTTGTTTTGCGGCCGGAAAATGTTGAGCGAGTCGATGATCGACGCCGACCAGCCCATCGAGACTTGTACGGTCCAAATCGAGACCGTGCCATCGGCGCTGCCGCAGGCCAAGAGGTTGCCTTGCCCACGGACGCACGTGACGGGCTGCGCATGATGCACGAGGCTGCAGAGGTACGCGCCGTCCGCGATGCCAAAGCAGCGCACCGACCCGTCGGCGTGGCCGCCCGTGACGATCGCCGTGCCGACGACGGCCCACAGTTGGTCGCGTAGCCATGAATAGTCGGGCACGACGCGGCGGCACTTGCGGTCTTGGAGCTCCAACACCCCGCTGTCGACCAAGGTCGGTGGTGCGGTGGGTTTTTGGGGCGATAGCGCGCTGCCTGTGGACGTTGCCGTCGTCGTCGTCGTGGTGAGAGGTTTGGTCACTTGCTTGTACGGCGACGTGAATTTGTGGATCGAGAGCATGCCCGTCGTGTCGAGGCAGAGCAACGACGCCGACGTGGTAAACTCGAGCAACGAGATCGGGTGGACATGGGGTAACAACATGGGCATGCATGGTTTCCACTGCTTGGTCATTTCGAGTCGATGCCGCGCAACGTGCGGCTCGCGCAGGAGCTGCGACGGCGTCTGGCCAAAGTGCGCAATCTGCGCCCGCATCGACGCTTGGAGGATCGGGTCGGCGATCGAATCAATGTCGACCATGCCTTCGTATGTGAGGTAAAAAAACACATTGTGCGCGTCAATGGCCGCAGGCCCGCGCTGCTTGTCGCCGAACACCAAGTCGATCCATTCGTGGATGTGCTGCGACACATAGTCGCTTTCAAGGGCCTACGCCATATGTAAACTTGTGTGCAAGTCATACATGTCAACCGACCTCCATGTGCTTGAAAATAAAATCCTCAGGCGACGACGCGTACGGCGGAAGCACCACGTCGTGGAGCTGGACGCCGTTCTGCCGCGTGCCCAACTGCACGTTGCTATGATTTGTCAAAAAGGCCGGGCAATAAAACCACTCGGGCGTGAGCTCCTTCAAGTCGGACGTGTCGGTGAGGCAGTTGGCCCACGTGTCGGCAATCGAATGAAAGAGCCGGTCAGCGTGGTCAAAGCGGCCGCCTTGTACGCGGCGCGCGAGCGACGTAAACGGTTCGAGGCGCACGAGGTAGTACAGCACAGCGCCAACATGCGAATAGTGCGAGCCATACCTAGTCCATCGCGCAATCAGGTGACCAGCATGGCGCTCCATTTGGTCCTACATGAATTTGGGAATGTCGGGGTCGTCAAACGCGGCGTATCGCTCCATAAAAAACGACAACCGCGTTGGATCGAGCGCGCCCATGGGCTTGGTCAGGTCGCGGAACGTGGCCGGCCGCGCCAAATCGAGCGTCGGCGACGCGTAGTCGGCCAAGACCCAGGGGAACACGGGGTACTGCGTCAAGTCGTTGTACGTGCGGCCCGAGACTGTGTTGAGCCACATGAGGTACTCAAATGTCGACATTTCGTGGTTGACCCACTGCTGCGTCTTGGCAGCGCTGCGAAACGCGTGCGACGGATGGCGCAGTCGCTTCCACTCGGGGTTGGCCTGGAGGCGGAGCGGCCGTCGACTCAGGATCGCGCCGTGGACGTCGTGCACGCTGGCGTCGCACACGTGGAAGAAATAATTCTTTCGCGTCGACGCAACAAACACCTCGAGCGCCGTGACCTTGAGGAGGTACCGGCGTCCATAAAGTTGACCAATGTCGTCCAGGGCGATCCGCCGCGGCTTAAGCAGCTTGTGGTCGGCGTGGCTCAAACTCACGTCTTGGCCATGCTCGTCGACGATCGACGACGGCACAAACACGAGCGCGTGTTCCGTCACGCGGATCTGCCCCGCCAAAATGTACATTTGCCGCACAAGCTCAGCGTGGCACACGAAATCCGTGGCGCTGCTCTTGACGGTAAAGTCCGAGGACGATTTGCGACGGAGCGGCGGCGCCGGTTTGTTGCTCTGGATGTGGGTCAACACGGTCGATGCGTCGTCGGCGAGTTGGTCCTTGAGGCACACGACCGAGTCGACGCGGTCCGTCACATTTTCCTGCATCTGCGTGACCGCGGCTTGGGTGTCAGTGGCCACTTGGGCCAGCGTCGACAAGACATGGTGCGCGTACGACGACGACGACGACGGCGGCGGGGCGGGCGGCAGCGGCGGAGCTGCGTCTCTCTCGGGCGACGACGCGGCGACGACCACCGCGTCGTCGGGCACCTCGTCGTACACGCCGTCGTCCGCGTCCACATTGCTCGACGCCGCCGTGCGCAACACCGCACGGACCGTCGCGTCGCTCAGCATCTCCGAGAGCTCCGTCATGGAGCCGCCGTCGCTGCGCGACCAACTCGACGCGAGCGAAGTGGCCGACGGCGGACGGCGGCGGGGCGACCGCACGACTCCGTCACTCGCGTCGGTTGTCGATCCGTGCTCGGGCGCGTCGATCGTCTTGAGCGCGAGGCGCATGCGCCATTGATTTTCAGCCGCCGTTTGCTTGAACGCGCGCGTGGGCGGGCACGTGAGCCCGCCGGTCGTCGTCGGCGACGGTTCGCCGTCGGGCTCTTGCAACACGGAGCGTAGACTCGCGTGCAGCTGGGCGTGGAACCGGCGTGCAACCTTTTCGGCGTCGGCGGTCGTCCGTTCGTACAGCTCGTCCAACGCACCGCCACGGTCGTCGTCGACGGAATCCGTCAACCGGAGCAACTCGCAGTCTTGCGTGTGCACTGACACAATCACCGTGCGCTGGTGTACGTCCTGCACGGTGAGGTCGGCATTAAAGACCGCGTGCGACGACACGAGCGCGCGCCACTTGGATACAAACGCGTCCACGTGCGCGTCGACGTCCGTCTGCGCGTCGGCGGCGTCCTTGGCCACGACCGTCAAAAAGGGTTTCCACAGCGCGGCGGGGCCGTCCGCGGGCAGTGCCGTGATGCCCATGAGCGCATGCGCGAGCTCGGTGTCGGGGCCGACGCGGCTCAGAGTCTCCATTGCGACCGAGTGGAGCAGGCCTTTGAGTGTCTCCTTGGTCTCGACCGACGTTGCGAGGCCCCAGAGTCCATGCAACTCAGTGAGCACCGAGAGCAGAAACGGCGGTTCCATCGTGTTGGGCTTGATCACACCGGCGTCACCCAGGACCGAGAGCACATGGAGCGACTCGAGCACAGGACGGAGGCTTCCCACGTCAGCGCCGCCCCCCGTGAGCAGGGAAATCTTGGTCGCTTGCAAGATTGCATAGAGCGCGAGGCGGCGCGTGAGCGGATACGGGGCAAAGAGACTGTGGAGGAGGCTCGTGCCGTCCTCTTCCACGTCGGCGACGGCGCCAGCCACTTGAACCAATATCTTGTTCGAGTGCCACGTGACCTTGGCCAAATGAGGGAGCACTGGAAGCCAGAGGTCGCGCGCCTTCTTGAGCAGTCCAACATGCGTCGATTCGTCTTGCAAGGGGTAGCCCATGTGGTCTGCGATAAAGTAGACGAGCGTGAGGAGGCTGCAAAACTGGCTCCGATTTTCCCATTCGAGGTCCTTCTCGTCGTCAAACCCCTTGGCCAAAACGGCGTCTGCGACTGTCGACAAAATGGCGACGCACACGCGCGGCTCCTTGTGCAGGTAAAAGTACGTTTCGAGGAGATGGAGCCAGCCGTGGTTGACGTGGCGGAGGCTGTACGCGAGCACATCAATCACAATGTCGGTGCAAAACGCGTCCACGAGGCGCATGGCATGGTGCGGGAACGACGCAATGATGGTGTGGATGATCGCTTGCTTGACCGGTGGCGGCGCCACGGCGTGCTGCAGCACCGTCAGCATAAAATCAGCGCCGCAGCTGTCGTGCGACGCGCCGATCGAGTGGATGATCTCGACGCGCGTCTCGATGGACGCCGTTTCGTCGCACAAGACCATGCAATAGTCGTTGAGTTGGCGCGCGTCCATCACGTCCGACGTTGCGGGCGATGAAGATGACGCGGCGTGCGTCGACGTCTTGATCGAGACGAGAATCTTCATCCACTCGGGGTCGACGCGAATGTACTCTTTGAAAATGTCGCTCTTGGGACCGCCGAGGTACTTGTGCAGCTCGTAGAGCACGTACAACTGGACGTGAAACGGTGCCGACGCGAGCAATTTCAACAAGACGACCGGAATGAAATGGCCGCGAGGCGTCGACGTGCTGCGGTCGCCTGTGAGCAGACTCCGCGGGCCTAGACTCACGTCCAAGACGACTTCGCACTGCTGCATCTCGAGCGCGTACGGCTGCAAGCTGTTGTAAAAGAGGACCGCGTCCGGGAACCGCAAGTGCACTTGCTGCGTCATGGCTTCGTACGCGTGGAGGACGTCGAGTCGCACGGCGAGCGACGGCGTCGCGAGCCAGAGGTACCACATGGCAAGTGGCGCATGTTTTTGCAATTTCACGTGCATGGTGCGGCTCGGGGGCGATGTCACGCCACCGCCGCCCGAATTTGTGGTCGCCTCGGTGCCCAGCGTGCGCGTCACATAACAAAAGAGTTCTTGCACGTCGACGGGGGGAGGTGAAGACGCCGACGCACTCACGTGTTGCATCCGACGGTCCACGTGGCGCACAAATGTGACCCAAGCGTCCGATTCGTCGATGACTTGCTGGCGCGGCAACAAGAGCGGGTCGATGAGCTTGTCGAGCGCGAGTTTGCAGCACATGGCGGCTTCGTTGTCCATGAGGTGCGTCGTTGTGCCATACCACTTGGTCATCCACGCGCACCAATGGCCGACGCCCATCGTCATGCCATCATCCTCCGACGACGACGTGTGCTCCATGAGACTTGCATACTTGGGCAGGACCGTCTCGACGAGCCGCACTTGTGTCGCAAACGGCGCGCGAAACCATGCGCTATTCAGGCCAAATAGCGACAGCACGACGAGGCGGAGCCGCTGGGTCGAGGTGCCAGCCGTCGCGACCACGTCAAAGAGATCGACGACCGCGTCCAGCAGGTCAGGCGTGAGCGCCGACGGCGGGAGCTGCGTGAGGACATGCGCGACGACTTTTGAGCCGTGGCCGCGGAGGTACTGCGAGAGGCAGCGCGGACTCACGCGCAAGCCATAGGCGACGAGCTGGAGCACGGGCACAACGTCGGTGGCGGCGTGCGCGCCGTCCAACAAGAGCAAGAGGAGCGTGGTGACGCCGCCGAGCGGACTGAGCGCGCGCGTGAGGGACGACCGACAAACGGCTTTTGTGCCGGGCTCGAGCCACCCGTGGGCACTGTTGCCTGACACGTCGTAGCAGAGGCAGTCGCGCGGGAGCGAGCAGACGGCAGCGTCGTACGCAAAGACAAACTTGGACTTGTCAGCGAGCGCGCCATTCTCGCAGAGCCACGTGGCGACTGTGGGTTTGGACGGTGGCACGAGCGTGACCATGTCGGCATCCGAGAGGGCAAAGCCGAGCAGCGTGGGCTGGCCCATCTGGCCTTGGAACGATGGCATCGACATTGCCGCGGCCGCGCCGATGCAGATGTGGCCGCCCGCCATCTGAAGCGGGTCCGGGTACGGCAAATGGCCGACAAAGAAAGGCATCCCGTCAATGTAGACGGCGACCTTGTCCTTGAAGACCATCTTTTTCGAGTGCGAGATCGCAAGGTGGGTCCATGTGTACGTCATCGTCTTGCGCGTCTCCTTGAGCGGCACAGGAAGCTTAAAAAAACTGCCTTGGGACGTAAACGACGACAAAACCAAGACGTCGTCGTCGAGCACCGCCGAGATGCCATGCCCGTTCTCGCCGCGGAAGCTGTAGAGCGCCATGGACGGGGTCGTAGGGTCGACCAAGAGGCTCGCGCAGAATGTGTACCCTTTCTTGAGCGGGAGTGCCGTGCTGGATGGGGCGATGATCCCCGCGTGTTCGCCGCGCATGACAAATACCTGCCGCCGCAGTACCGAGAGCGCCGCGTCCGACTCGTCTTCCAAAACAGCGCGCGTTAATTTGAAAAGCCGGTCGCGGAGCGGGGGGTCCGCGGTCTGCATGGCGCGCCACAAGCTCAACGCGTCCCGCGCGTGCACGTCAAACACCATCAATTCCAGGAGCGTTCCGAGGACTTGGCCGAGGAGCGCGACGTCTTGCATTTTCATGGCGAGGTAGAGGAAGCGCCCAATGAGACTGTCTTGAACGATCGGCGGCTGTCCGACGTCCTTGTGCGGGAGCGCCGACGCCGGTGGACTGTCGACCGCTTGCATGAGGTGCAATTTGCGGCGGACAAGCTGCGTGGCGACTTCGATGGCTTGTGCTTGCATGCGCTTGTCATCATGGGCCTCGGATATGATGTCAATCATGAGACGCACCATCTCCCCCTCGTTGCCTTGGGCCTTCAAGGCCTCGTCGAGCATGAGATCCATCGGAGCGGTGACCGACGAAACTCTCGCAAGAAAGATCAGAATTTCAAAGTTGTTTCGCTCTGTTCGTTGCAGCATCCGGAAACCGAAGCTTCAAGTGCGTATCCGGATACGCGTTTGAACTGCGACCAACATTCTCATGATACCAAGAACCATGAGCATGGACCTATTTGCCGCGGCAGCGGTGGTCGTCGCGGTCGCGCTTGCCGTCGTTGTCTTCCGTTCGTCGCAACCCAGGCTGGACCTCAAGCAGAAACATGTCGTCATCACAGGGGCTGCATGCGGCATCGGTCGTGGCTTGGCGATCGCGTTTGCGAACGCCGGCGCCATCGTGAGTCTCATGGACATCAACCACGCCGGGTTGAAGGAAGTGGCGGCCGCCATCGATCGACCCACCGCCGTGCATGTGTGTCCATGCGACATCTCTGATCCCGTGTTCGTGCAAATCTCTCTCCCTTGTATCTCTCATCCTTTCCACAGTCAAGTCGCCGCCGCGCTTGCGACGCTCAAAGCAGCCGCGGCGCAGCCCGTGGACATTCTCATCAACAACGCCGGCATCGTGCACGGGAAGTCGATCCTCGAGCTGACGCATGCGGACGTCCAAAAGACGTTTGAGGTCAACACGCTGTCCCATTTCAACACGGTGCGATCCGTCCTTCCGCACATGCTCGAGAGGCGCCGCGGCCTCATCGTCACCGTCTCTTCCGTCGTACGTCTCTCCTTCTTCTCAACAACCTCTTGATACATCCTCGTAGATGGGTCTGAACGGAGCCGCGCGCTTGACCGACTACTGCGCGTCCAAGTCAGCGCTTGTCGGCTTTCATGAATCCCGTCCGTGGCCTTCCTTGATTCCTTCCTCATGTGTGGTTGACATCATGTAGTGCGGCTGGAACTGCATGACTCAGGTGTCCGCACGCTCCTCGTCTGCCCCATGGCCGTCGCCAGCGGCATGTTTCACGGCATCCACCAAGTCAAGACGCTGTGGCACCGCGTCCTCCACACGTTTCTCCTTCCCATGGTCTCAGTTGACGACGTCGTGGCGACCATGATGGACGCGATCCAAGACCCCCATCGACACGAGCTCATCACATGCACACCGTCGTGGCGGCGGCATGTCCTCCCGTGGGTCATCCGCGGCGTCCGCATTCTCCCGGTCGCCCTCATGGACCTCATCCTCGGTCTCGGCGGCGCCCGCGACGGCATGGACACGTTTGTCGGTCATCCGACTCGCTAACCAAGCACATGTCAACATTGGGGTCTGCATTATTGAACACAGTGTGGACTTTGACACAACCGCTGTTTCTCGCGGGGGAGAAGAGACGCCGCCGTGTCTCTGTCGCTTCAACATGCAAGCCCGCACATCGGGTCTCTTGCAAGGGTTACAAGCAAGCCACTCTGATCCGTCAACACAACACCAATTTTCAAATCACCGCGCACTGGCCCATGTCGTCTTGTCAAATGCAGAGTGCCTTGGACACAAACGGCGCGCCGGCTTTGAGCTCGGTGTTCATGTTCATGTTCAAGTAGACGTAGGCGGCCTTGTTCGCTTGGTCGTCGTTCATGACGGCGGCGTTGGCGGCGTCGACGGCGTCGAGCTTGGTGCGCTTGGCGTGCGAGATGCCCGACGACGCGGGAAAGCAGAGGACGCGAATCGCGACGGCCTGGAGATGCGGGCACGAGCTGCCGAGGAACCCCTTCCACCAGTGGAGCGGCGAGCAGTGTTTGGCCGACTCCCACACCGCGTCGTCGGCAAAGACGCCGGTGCACCGGCCCGTGTACCGCGTGAGTTCCGAGATCAGGTTGGCAAAGAGCGTCGGTGTCGAGAGTTGTTTGAGGCACGAAAGCGCTTCCTGCATTTCGTCGTTCCCGAGCGACGACGGCGGGAACCGCGGGTCGAGCAGGAACGCCGTGTACATGGCAGGGTGGCGCATCTTGGCCCAGTGCTTCCCCACGAGCCGTGTGCAGTCGGGCGGCATGGACGGAAACGTCTGCACGTGGTTCCACAGGAGCGTAAACTTGTAGTAAAAGGTCGCGAGCGAGCAAAAGTCGGCGTCCATCGCGTCGAGCACGTCGACAAATGGCGCGAGCACCGCCTTGAACGTCGCGACGTTGCCCCACCACGCCAAGTTGGAGAGCTTCTCGCGCAGCGTCAAGTCGAGCGTGTCGAGCGCGCCGAAATCTTCGGCCAAGAGCACGTCAAAGACGTGGCGGTACCGCTCCAAGGCCCACACACACGCGAGGACGGACGCCGGATGCGACTCGTCGGCATCCACGAGACCAAACGGCACGTCTTCGATGTTGAGCTCGGCCGCGACGCGCGAGAAGCGCGCCTTGTGGAGGTGGTTCTGGCCAAAGTACGTTGTGATTTGCTTGCAGACAGACCAGAGGCTGTGAAAGACGGGCAGCCGGAGTAGTTCTTGCATGAGCGCGTCGAACGCGTGCGCGCACGAGGGCAGGATCGTGAGGTGCTGGTACTTGGCAACGAGGAGGTCGCTTGCGTCCTTCATGCTCGCGCTGCCGTCGACGACCAAGGTCGAGACGCGCTCGAGCCCGATGGAGAGGAGCACCGCTTCCATGCGCTGAAAGAGCATGTCGGACGAATGGACGTGTTCCCGCGTGCCTTCAAACGTGTAGACTGACGGCGTCGGCGCATACACCATGTACGAGAGGACCGATCGGTTGTGGAGGAGCGACCAGCTTTCGACGCCGAGGCAGATCGACGCCGTGTCGTTGATGTCGGCCCGGACACGCGCTTGGATTTCGTGGTATTCGGTGTCAAGCTGCGACGATATCAGTGCCGTGGTGGTACAAGGTTGGTACGATGGCGCTAGACGTTTGAGGAGGCGCTGGAAGGACGGATCTTCTATGACCGTGACGGGCAGGCCCGCGCCCATGATGGCCTTGGACACGTAGCTTTGAACGTCGTGTTTGTCCGTCAAGTCTGTCGAGTACGACTTGCGCTTCTTTTGCTTCATGTCGGACGAGACAACAGACTGCATCTTGATCGAGTTGGGGGTGACGTGGTCGAGCGAGAGGAACGCCGCCGCCGCCGCTGCTGCTGACCCTTTCTTGGACCCATCATCGGACGCAAGCATGTCTGCGCGGACGGACGCGGGGCACTCCGGGCACCTCTTGGACAAATGCACGCGCATGCGGGTGACAAGTCCCACCATATTGTGGTGGCAGAACTTGCAGATCGCGCGGCGCTGCGCATCGTCGCGTCGAAAGTGCGCCCAAACGGAATCGGGGGGGCGCGGCATGCTGTTTCCTTCGTGTGCGATTGAATAAAACGAAGTATAGTCAAGTGCAGTCACTTGTGAAAGAAACACCCGCCGTTCAAAATTTAAAGCGAGGCGTTCGATACAACAACCATGGCAGATTTAGACCCTATTTAAAACGCTTTTAAACCTATTTAAAAAAATATGTGTCAAAATCATGCCTTCAAGTAATAGTTAGTTTCAAACTCCACCTTGCCCACGCCCATATGCAAGTCTGTTATGTTGCGTAGATATTAAACCACCAAAAAGACGAAACACCCTTCCTCAGGCCCGCAGTCGCGATGCACAAGCAAGCTCCCGGCGTTTTTGAATAATATAAAATACTAAGACGAGTGTTTCAAACATTTTTCGGATACAATCCGGAGGGGGGTAACCGGTTAATTATCCGGATCTCGTGATTGGTGCTCGGAAGCATGCAACACCACTTTCCGCAAGTCGAGTTCGAGCATGAGCGGCCGAATCAGTCGCATGGGGCACATCGCCTACCACGTCGTGGACGCCAAGGGACAAGTTGTAGGTCGCCTCGCCTCTCAGTTGGCGCCCATCCTCCGCGGCAAGCACAAACCGACGTACATGCCGAATGTGGACTGCGGCGACGTCGTCGTCGTCTTGAACGCCGAGCACATTGTCTTGACGGGCAACAAATGGGACGACAAGTTGTACAGATGGCACACGGGTTTCCCCGGCGGTTTGAAGACGCGCACGGCCAAGCAGATCAAGGAAAAGGACTCGGGCGACATCTTGCGCAAGGCCGTTTTGGGCATGTTGCCCAAGAACAAGATGCGTGCGTTGCAAGTTGAGAAGCTCAAGATCTTCCCCGGCGACGAGCACACGTTCCACGACGAGTTGGGTCCGAACCCCAAGTACCTCTAGATTCGATGATGCCGCGACGTGCATATTAGTATAATAAAAGATGGCCGAATCCTCCGTCCAAGCATTCCGTGCGCCTCGTTCAGGTTAGCATTCGTTGTTTCCAACATCGCCGAGTGAGTTTACAAGGGTTGTTCTTACTATTATATAACTACGGCGTCCACGGCACACCGCTTCACGACGACGCCGATATTTCCGTTGATGCTTCCATACCCTCTGTTGATGCGACAGAGGCAGCAGTCGTCGACGGCGCGAGAGCGGACGGGGCTTGCGAGAGCGAACTCAAAAATCCTGCAAGCTCCAACACGTCTCCCTGGGCTTGTTTGACTTGGCCCTTGCCTTTGGATCGGCCGAGTGTGCCCTTTTCTGCTGTTCGCTTCTTGTCGGTCTCTTTCGGGGCGATGGAAAAGTCCCACGGCACGACACACTGCTGGGACGCGGGGGTTTGGAGTGTCTGGCTTCGATCCGACTCGTCGAGCTACGCACATTCAGGTTAGAATGCCACGCACGACTTTCCAGGGATCCTACTTCGTCGGTCGACGGTCGTCGTTTGTTGTATTTTTGGAGCTCTTCGGCGCTCACCATCGCCAACGCATTGACGCCAGCAAAGAAGTCTGTCTTGGTGGGCTTGCGCTTCTTGGACAAAGGAGCTAGAGAGGGATGACGTCACGATGACATGAGTGCGTTCAACGTACCCTTGGGACGCTTTGAGTCTCGCGGTGCAATCTCCATCGCCTTTGATCGCTTTGCCGACGCGAGCTCAATCTTGTTCATGACATGAGGAGGGACACTGGGGTGTCGCGACTGGAAGGCCAAAATCTGTTGGTTCGCAAATGATTCGTGCATCTTGCGTTTGAGTAAATTTTCCTGTCGGCGCTCCTGCATGTCCAAGAGTCGTTTCCGCAAGAGCATCTTGATGTCCGCATCCGACAAGTCCTTGATCTTGTCCTCGTATTTGTTTGGCTGGGGACACAAAGCTTTGGGACTCGGTGCAAACGGTCTCGGGGATTTTGCCATGGGACTCACTCGCGTGCTACAGCTTGGTTCCACACGATTCTCGTTTTGTCCGACCATCTGTATGACAGCGCATGAGCGCTCCAACGCACAGACGTCATCCTTACCTCGGGGACTGGTTCGTCCTTCACGAGCTTGTCGCTGCATGCAAGGGGCGAGGTCGAGGTACGTGGTGCGAGTGCCTTGATGCTTCCGCCCTGCTTCTCAGTCTTGAGTTGGTCTGAAAGAAGCGAAACACTGTTTTGCATCGACTCCAAGCTGCGCAAGTCCTTCCCTGTCATCATCGTTTTGTAATGAAGCGACGCGTACTCGTACACTTCTTGAACCGTTTTCGAGTCAATGATGCGGGCGATGCGGTTCCAGTCCGATCCGTACTGCTGGAGACCATAAATAAACTTGGTTCGCTCGTCTTCCGACCACCGAGTACTCACATCGAGCATGAGACCACCCATCGTCGTCGTCTCCTCAACTTGGCAGCGCGTGGCGGCGGCGGCGTGAACAACACGCGATTGCAAAAGTGAATTGCTCGAATCTTTGGCGACGTATTAATAAAAATACACTTGCTATTTGTATATCGAATACCTTTTGCCCAGTCCTTTTTTTCTATTTTTTCAGTTCGCGCCTTTCGATTGGCCAACTTTCCCCCTTCTCCGAGCCCTACCCGAAGACCGATGGCCGACTCGATTCTCTTGGTGTTTGTATAGTCCGGCACCTTATCCGGGCCTTAGGCCATCCGGATACCTTCCTCCAGCCAATGACAATTGTTCGTGGGACCACACACCCGCTAAAGTGCGCGTGTAACCGAACGAAACGCTTCCACTGGCCAACAGCTCGACGACCGCCATCTGGCGGCATCCGTTGAACTGGTCCAGTTTGGATTCTGATGCGATGCCGTTGGAGCTTTGGGGGCCCATTGAAGGGCAAAGATGATGGCCGTCATCCCATTTCAGTTCCTCCATCGATGAATGGACATGCGAATGGATTGAAAGAGGCGTCGCGGGGCGGGCTAACAACGACGAGAGCCAATTGAGGAGTGAAAATGGCTGTTTTCGGGACGTTCCATACGGCATTGGCTCAATCGAAGCAACGTTTTGAACACTTGTGTCGCCGCCAGTTGTCGATTGCCCTTGTTGAAACAAAACGAAGCGAAACGAGAGGCACATTTTGCATTTGTTTTTGACGCAAGCTTGAGGCATTACGTGAATGGGACTTGAACAAAATTCGATAAAGTGACGTTACCAATCGATTGATTTCAACACCACGGCACTTTTTTCTTCATGCCCATCATGCCCATGCTCACAATGTCGGTTCTAGAAGCCGGATTCATCAACCTGAGGGCTTTCACTCAATTTGGGTGGCACAAAAATCAACCCAAATGCGTGAATTTGTATCACTTTCAAGCTTTGGAGATTTTTACTGCTTTTTTCTGCGATTCATTGGACACGTTTGACGCAACACGACAACTTACGGCGACTGCTTGCACGTGCATGAACTCATCTTGACTGGATTGTCTTTTTTGCCACGTGCGTTCGAGGTGTGAGAACGAGGAAATGCGCCGTTTGTGTCACACTGTGACATCAACTGTTCTCTAAAGTATCAAAACAGGCCTCAAAAGTGTCAATCTAGAATTGTTTCGAGCTATCACGTGCAATGTGCTTCCGACGACTTATTCTGTCAGGTGATTTGGAAGCCATTTTGACCAATCCACATTTTTCAGCCTTTTACATACGTATGATTGGTGGACACAATCTATTTTGACCAATAGTATTCATTCAATACTTCGATTTCCCTTCGATTCCACCGGATTTCGAAGTTCGAAGGCTTTCGAAGTGTGCAACAGTGCGGGGGTGAAGTTGACACATTTGCCTACAGTACCGCCCGGGCACACATTCTGTCCCTGCCACCAAGTCGCCTCCATCTCCCCTTTCTCGTGCTTTCAGGGTCTCACGATGATGGCAAGCTTGTTCCTCGGTGCCTTGGCGCTGCTGGCGCACCCCGCGGCCCTCGTCGACGCGACCGGTTCGTGTCCCGGCACCCAGTACGAAGTGTCTCTCCTCGGCAGCGGCACCGTCTACTGCATCCCTGATGCGCCATGCTCGGGCAACTACGTCCCCGGACAGCCCGTCCCGCGCTTTGCGTGTCCCGCGCAGGGTCAAATCTCCGTCTTTGGGAAGCATCAGATCGTCGCGCCCACGTGCTGTGGCATCATCCACACCGACAAGAACGTGATCGGGTGCGTCTTCCAGTCGCCTCAATTCCAATGCGTCGGCCCGACGCCTGCGCCCGTTCCGACGTCGTCGCCACTGCCGTCGTTGGTGCCAGGGGCCAAGGAAGTCAACGTGAACCCGACCGTCCTGCCATCGACGACCCTCGTGCCCTCGACCACCATGGCGACCCCGCGTCCTTCGACGACGACGCTCAACCCCACGACAGTCGTCCCCACCACGACGACCGTCACCCCCGTCCCGACGACGACGACGACGACGACGGTGGCACCGCCCACCACCACCACGCTTGTGCCCGTGGTCGCTGTGCCACTTGCTGGGGGCGCCACGACGCAGACCCCGAGTTCGGAAGAAGATCCAGACAGCGCCGGTTTTGTGAACCCGCTCGAGGGATCGCATACGCCGCCACATGCGACCGTCACCCCCGCGACGGCCGTGGTGCCTGTCGTCGTCGTGCCATCTATCACGACCACGATGTCTCCAGAAGACCCCGACAGTGCCGGTTTTGTCAATCCTCTTGTCGGGTCCCCGCCCCCCGCCTCGACCATCGCCCCTGCCACGGTTGTCCCCGTCGTCGTCGCCACGACCACGTTGCCGAGCGTAGAAGATCCAGACAGCGCGGGTTTTGTCAGTCCTCTTACCGGCTCGACGGCCACCCCTGCCGCTGAAGTGTCGGTCGGCGGCGGCGGCGGCTCGACGCCGTCGCCGTCTCCTTCGAGTGAGCAATCTACGACGCTCGTGCCCGAAAAGGAACTCGTGCCTTCCAAGGGCAGCGAATCCAAGGAAAAGGCGACCGCCGTTGGCGCGCTAGTCGTGCCCAACATTACGACGACGACGATCCAAGTGACGACGCCGATGCCAACGGACCCGCCGCCCGTCTACGGCGCGACCAAGCCGTGGACGGTCTCGGACGACTACAACTTGACGTCGATCGTGATCAACTCGCCCGGTCGTGTGTTTGTCAACAATTGGACGAGTTTGCCGCAGGATGCTTCGACCGAACACTTGAACGGACTCGTGGTCATCTCGGGCACGTCAGCGAGCGACTTTGATTTGCTAAACAGCACGCAATCGTCCAAGGACATGCTCGATCTCTTCAAGGTCGACCTTGGCGACGACGACCAGAGCCTCTCGGTCACGTTTGACCGCAACCCAGCCGACGTTGTCGATGGCCAAGTCCTCATCCAAGTCTATGTCCGCTTCCCGACCGTCACAGCTGTCACAGTCAACGGCGGCGCCGATTCGTTTGTCGAGTCCAACGTGCTCCGCGGCGACAATCTGACGCTCGCGACGGGCGACGGCAACATGGTCGCAACGATCGACCAAACGACCGCGACGGTCGTGGACCTGCACGCAACCGGCGACGGGTTCCTCCAAGTCTCGGCCGAAGCGTTGACGCGCGTGACCAAGTGGAAGGGCCGCGTCGACGGTGACGGCAACCTCGTCACGTTCCTTGGCAACGTCAACATGTCCAACTTGACGCACGTGAGCGCGGGCGGCGGCAACGTCCACATGTACGCGAGCAACTTGGAACTCAAGAACGTGACGTCGCGCGTGCTCAAGAGCGGCGACATTACGTTTGGCAGCGGCAGTGGCTCGTGCGCGTACCATGCCGTCGAAGTCTCGGGCGCCGGGTCGGTCTACGCCGGCCGCATCCTCTGCCAAGACGCAGCCATCAAGGTCACGTACACGGGCCGCGGCGACACGGTCATCCAAGCAGCGCAGTCAATCACGACCGACGTGCGCGGTCCTGGCAACGTTCTTTGGTACAACACGACGCCGCACACGTACCCAATGTACAAGAAGCATTTCTTTGAGACGGTGACGCTCAAGGCCAACATCACGGACGACAAGGTGATGGAACCTGCGACGCACGACGCCAAGGAGTTCCACGTTGGCCAGCCCGTGGGCAACTCGTGGCTCGGGGACCTCTCGGCGCTCAACCTCGACCGGATCATCTTGTACGGCTGCATCGTCTTTGTCGTGGTCGCTGCCGTCATTGCTGGCTCCAAGTGGTACGGCATCTACAAGTCGCAAAAGCAGCAGCGCGGCGAGTACCAGCCCCTCCAATAAGTAGTAGATGTACACACACGGCGGGTGGTGATGATGTCGTCGGCGTGCAGACTGTAGCTGTCGCGGGCATGTTGAACAATATAAACCCCACATCCATGAATGCTGTTGATTGCATCAGTTGAGGGACATGCCTTTGACGCTTCGTGTGCAGTTGATTCCACGATGGCCATGAATGTAGACTTCCTGGCCTATGTGCAATGCTGGCATGTTCGCTTGACATTGAGACGTGGGGGTTTGAAGTCGGTTCCAAGTAGGTACATTACAAATATAAAGCTGAGATGCCTACTGAGCCGTGTACGTGGTTACGCCTGCCACCACTCGAGCTTTTGGAGGGGAAAGTCGTCGCCGCACGAGTACAAAACAGGCGAGCCGCCCGTCGGCTCGTTCATGTCCAAGCAGAAACCTTCATGGACAGCATGGCGAAGCGTCGGGACACTGCCATCGTATTGCCACTTTTGGTTGTCGTTGTTCTCGTCGCACGGCCAGAGGTGGACATAACCTCCGTCCTGGGCATCAGGCGCGTCCAAACACAAGTCGGAGTCGCCGTCACGCGTCACGAGCAACGCGCCGCGGATGGTCCATTTGGACGACTCGTCATCCTTCCAGTCGTCACCATGACGCGGGTGGAACTCGACCGAGCGGTCGCCGGCCGCGGCCAAGACATAGTCATTCGGGCCATTCACAAACACAACGTTGCCAATGTCATCGGCCGGGGGCTCGTTGTCGTCGCTCGGTGGCTCAGGGTCCACGGACGAAAAGTCCCACTTCCATTCGCCATTCGCCCACGCCAACCCAAACGCTCGCTCAAAGTCTTCGTCCTTGGTCGGGTTGTCGTTGTACATAAAGTACGCAGGCGCTTCGCCGCCATTGCCGGCCGCGGCCCACGCAGCCACATCCGCATAGAGCTGCTTGGCCGTCTCCATGCTTGGCACATGACCATTGAGCGGGGTACCTTCGGTCGGCCACCCGATTTCGGTCAGCACAAGCTTGTCGCCGTACCAGCTGTAGACACCGTCCCAGCGCGCAACCAAGTCATCCATCGGCTTGTCGGGCGAGCCGCCAAAGTACGGATGGATGTTGACGCCCATGATATCGCATTCTTGCGCGAGGTCCCAGCCACCAAACCAACTGCCGTCGGTTTGGACCGCGCCGACCTTGATATAGCCGAGGCCAGCATCGCGGAGCATTTGCTTCATGCGGCGGACATGACCGATGACGAAATCCTGGTCCCACTTGCCGGTCAAGAGCTCTTCGTTCCCGACAAAGACGGCCTTGACGACGTCGGGGTGTGCACGCGCGCCATCGACAACCGCTTGCATGTCTTGGTC
>VJMH01007021.1:0-63243 GCA_009835185.1 Aphanomyces stellatus
CAATATACGTTGGCTGTTTTCACTCCTTTGACTCGCTCCTGTCTCGACATCAGCTGAACTGCGGGGGGGGTCCTTCATCAGCTGTTGATTTCTTCCGTGGAAGGTCTATCCGATGCAACTCTATCCCAAGGATACAGCAATCGACTGTCAAGGGAGACTTGGCCAATCAGACGCACGTATTCGAATCACTTAAATATCTACAAGCAATCGGATTGGCCAACACAACTTCGATTGCAACAACAAAGTGATGTCGAGATCACCCGTGTTTCGTTGGGCGGCTCGCTTGTCATTATTCAATTTCACACACAGCAAGATGCCCGTCCAACACAAGACATTCGCAGACGAACGCGCCTTCCGAGCCACCCTCGACCAACACAAGTCCCAGCTCGTGGTCGTGGACTTTAGCGCGGCGTGGTGCGGCCCGTGCCAATTCATCAAACCCCACTTCGAAGCCCTGGCCGACGAGTTCACCGACGTGGCCTTCCTCGAGCTCGACGTGGACGAGAACGAAGATGTGACAGAAGCTCTCGGCGTCTCGGCCATGCCCACCTTCCAGTTCTGGCGAGACGGCAAGCTTGTCGACGTCGTCCGAGGCGCCGACCCACGCGGGCTCAAGCAAAAGATCGCCCAGCTGCAATAAATTTAATCCAATACATACGAAATTCATATGTCGTTTTGTTGCGAGAGATAGAGAATCAATTCACAACCACGCGACGAGTTCTTGTTTCCATCTAGATACGATGCTTGGAGGAGCGAATGAGGGGGCAAATTCAGGCAAGTACACACTCAATATACGTTGGCTGTTTTCACTCCTTTGACTCGCTCCTGTCTCGACATCAGCTGAATGGTGGATGCGTGTGTAGGTACGATGCTTGCACAGTGTGTCTCGAGATACTATAGTAGTTGGTGCTAATTTTTGCAAGTGAATGCATCATAGACGATTGACCTTGCTTTCCTAGTCTGACGTCCTCCGCTCATGACACCCTGCACAACAAGTGCATCCATGTCTTGCATTGCATTGCATGTAGTTTCTCTTGAACTTTGCCTGTTTGTCTTGAAACAAGTGCCATGCTGCGGTTTCGACTCAACGGCCACCGAAACCCCCTAAATATAACACACACCTCTGGACTCGATATGGAACGCGACGTGTACAGCTCGCCGCCAAGCCACCACCGCATGACAGATGACCGCTCGATTCCGATCACGCTTCTCACATCCATGGACGAAGTAGACATCTCGTCGACCTGGGTCATAGTCATCCTCCTTCTCCTCTCCCCTAGCTTACGATTGGCTCGACGACCGACCCAAATGATCCGCATTACCTCTACCAAGAACGCAAAAAGTCCCGCATGCTGCAGCGATCCATGTCGGAGATCATGCATCCGTCGGACGTGCCGCCGCCGCCGCCCGCGGTCGTCCTCCAAGGCGACCCCAACGACCCGCACACGCTTCTCCGCGCAGTCTTCCATTACTACTGCCGCTTTGGCCGTACAAAGCAAGCCGGGGTCGAAGCCACACTCGGTACAACTCTTCTGACACGTTCGAGAGACAATCGACGCTGCCGTAGACAATGTCAACTTCGCAAAATTTTGCCGCGAGTGCCCGCAGCTGGTCGGTCCGACGTTTACGATGGTCGACGTCGACTTGACATTTTGCAAAGTCAAGATCAAAGGCGAGCGGCGCATCACGTACGCCATGTTTCTCGAAGCGTTGGGGATCATGGCCCTCAAGAAGTTTCCCAACATGGTACATGTGAGCATGTTGGCCTTAGGCGTTGACCAATGTGTCGTCAGGCACTCGACGCGGCCGTACCCAAGCTCCTCCAAGACCACGTTGCGACGCTCGCGTGTCTGCAGCCAGGCTTGAGCTCCCCGCACCGTTCGTCCATCGTCTCGTCTCGCATCACCACGCATCCATCGTCGTCCAAGAGTCCGCCGCGCCACGGCAGCGTCGTCGTGGTCTGTCGCATGCCTGGATCCTCTTGAGGTACTTTGTAGACGAGTGCCAAAGACCCGTTCGAGCCTGCCAGTCAAGGGCTCCTCCTTGACAAGGCCCAGCTCTCGCTCGAAACATTTGAGCGACAAGTGCACATGGTCGACTCGTTGTCGCAGCGATGGGACGGCGCGACGGCCGTCGAGCTCCAAGACTTGGAAGACCGGATCAAGTTTTGCTACATGCTGCAAGACGAGGTGCATGGCTTCTTGGGTGACGTCCCACGTGGTCATGAAGCGTCGCGGCGGATGGGAAAAGATGTCGAGTTGCTCTCGACGACGCTGGAGGCGTCGGTCAAGTACATGGTCAAGATGCAAATCCACAGGAGCTCCGTGGTCTCGTCCTCGGCGGCGGCATCCTCGCCGCTGCCGGGGGACTCTCCCCGCGGCAAAGAAAATGCCGCGCTGCGTAAACTCTTTCCCAACGGCCCCGCGCAGTCTGTCCAAGACGCGATGAAGAAGATCATGCAGTTGGAGGAAGCGCGCATCATTGGTCAACTCAAGGGCGACATGCAAGGCGCGTCGCGGCAATCGTCCATCGTCGTCCCCGACGTAAAAGCGACAGCCCAAGAAGGCGAGTTGGGCGACAAGTGTTTGGACGAGCTGGAAGCGACGGCTCGCGGTCCGGCGTTGGAGCGGTCGTGATGCTGGGCCAGCCTGATTAAAGGGTATCTGCAACTGCACGAGAATGAATTGTATGACAATACATGACACGTTTGCAACGAGGGCGCCACGTTGTGTGAGATGAGGCAAGTCGGCATGTAACTGGTTGGATTTATTGAGGAGTTTCATCGGTTACGGCGGTTGCAAGGCTGGCGGGAATGATTCTACCACGTTCGGTTGGCTCGACAACCGCCAGCTACTCCCGCACCTCTGCGCCGCGTCGTTGCACACAGTAGTCTTGAAGACCGTGTCGACGTCGTCGCTGGTGTATGCTCACTTGGCGGCGTGTGTTTGATGAAGAAGACGCAGCTGGTCCTGCCAGCCATCGACCACGCCATCCCGTCCGACGAATTGCCTGTGCGTCAACTCCTCAGCGACGTCAACACACTCTTACACGAATCCGTCTCGGGTCGCAAGCCAAGCATCCCGACCAACGAAAGCAACGTCGACGCCGCGACGCGCCTCTTTCTCGAAGCCCGGATCGCTGGCGCCAAACTCAAGGTCGTCCACCCCGACCACTCCCACCACACCAACGCGTCACGCGGTAGCATCACCAAAGACACTCTCATCATGGCTGGATCGTCGACGCTCGACGACCGCTTCAAAGTCCTTGGCTCGGAACTCGTCCAAGGCATGTGGCCACACATCAAAGAAGTCGCCGCGGCTGCCGACAAGGACGGCGCCGCGTGGGACATCCATCTTCTCGTCAACTACATCAAGCTCAACCCGACGTCCGACGCGTGGCAGCTTTACCTTGACACGCGGCGCCGCCAGTTTGACGCGCTCGCGCCCGCCTCGCTACATGCGTTCGTCACGTCTGCGGCAATGGGCCTCGCGACGGACCTCGACGTCTTTTGCGTCGCGTGCGACAACGACACGGTCCCCGTGAGCCTCTTTCCCAGCGACGACCCGATGCACGACGCAACGCAGCGGACCCAAGCGATCGTCGAATATGTCTACGGCCCCACGCTCGCCGCGCTCATGACCGAGCGCGTGACGCCGCTCGTCGTCGATGCCAACGCGTGGATGACCAAGTCGATGCAGACGCCGATGCAATTGCCGTTTGTGTCGTACGCGTCGGGCACGTACACACCGCCACAGTCGCGCACATTTGCGTATCCGCGAGCGGTCTCGCCGCTCCAGACCGCCCCGTCGATCTCACAGAGTGCGCTTCAAAATGCCCAGGCGAGTGCGAGCTCGTCGTCGCCCACGAATCGGTCATTCCGGTTCGCGATGGTCTCGCCCCGGGGCGGTGGCGCCGCGATCCTGAGTGGCGGCGCCGGGCGGAGCGACCACCGCGCGGCTGGATCTTCCGCCGACGACGCCGCGGACGTCCTGTTGGCCAACCCGACCCAAGTCGGCGTGTGGCAGCAACTCTCTATCGACCGATCCAAGTTCACTGCGACGTCGGTTCCGTCGGTGCTCGTCAATGGTCTCTTTGTCTACTTTGACGACCTTGAGAGTGTCGCGACCTACTGCAAGAAGAAACTGCGACTCGAACTCAAAGCGTGCGTGGGTTGGTCCGTCCTCGCACTCGTCTCGCCCAATTCGTGGGTCGAAGGAACGATCGTGGCCTTCCGAAAGGACGACAATGCTGTCCAAGTTGTGCTCACGTCATCTAGCACAGCGTCCGAGTCGTCGTGGCTGCCGTTAGACTCGCACGTCCGTCTCGCGCCGTGCGACCCGCAGTGCCGCATCCACGCGGGCCACCGCTGGCTCCACCTCGTCGACGAACTCAACGCCGCCATGCGCACAATCGTTCATCCGTGTGTGATCCCGCCGCTGCGTCCCGCGGTCCTTCGCGGCCTCTGGCGCGCGCTCGCTGCCCCCTTCCGCCCCGCCGACTTTATCTTTTCGCGCTACCTCCGCACGGCCCTCCACAACTGCACCGTCTTGCGCCGCGTGTTTGACTCGCGCCCCGTTGGTGCCTTTGACCCGGCCACGGGCCTCTTTGGTTTTTCGCACCCCGAGCCTGAGCACCTGACACGCGCGCGGTGCGAATCCATCGCCGCGGTGCTCTACGACGTGGCTGACGCCTTGGCCGCGTGCGCCGCGTCCGGCGGTCACATGGAGCTCGTCCGCGTGTTTGTTCAAATTGTCCACGAAGAACTCGACATGTTCTTTGGTCGACTGGATGCGTCGTGGCGTGACACGACCGCGTCACTGGAGGCGCACGTCGAATCGGCCGTCGGCCTCGCGCTCTTATGGGATACGTGGCGGCACCACGTGCGTGCAAAATTGCGCCTCGACGACGACCACCCTGCGCCGTCGACGGATTGTCTGCCCATGCAATGGACGCGTGCGACGTTTGACAAGATCGTGCACGCGATCGACACGAGTCATCTTCACCTCCTCCAATACATCTACCTCGAGGTACGGTACATCGACTTGTGTATGGCTCATGCATGCGGCCAGTGGCGGCGCGAATGCACGCTTTCGTACATCCCAAACATCGTCGAACAGGCATGGGACGCGCCCAAACCGTACTTCAACGACACCCGCGTCACGGCCGGGGTTCAGTGTCTAGTCTATCGTCTGGACACGCTCGTCCGCCGGTGCAGCGGCGCCACGGCGACGCCGTTCGGGACGCCGGTCACGGTCCTGCCGCTCGTGACGATGGCGTGGACGATGACGCTCCAAAGCCTCTCGTGCGTCACGGCGCTGTACAAGGCGCTCGAGCCGTCCCGAGCCCGGCTCGACCAATTTAAACTCGATCTGCTCTACGTCGTCTGCGGGGTCTACCGCATCCAAAAGACGCTCCACACGGTCGGCCCACCCGACGACGACGACGCTTCGTGTACGACTGGCGAACGACACGACGATATCGTCTCTTCGTAGGGACGACCCCATGCTACGCGACACTCCTCGTGTGGCTGCAAAAGCTCGCGCTGCTCTTTGCGCCCGTGCCCATCTTGCTCGCGCATGTACCGAAAAAGTCCAACAAGGGCGCGCAGTCGGCCGCGGCCAAGGCAGCAATCGTGGACAATCAAATGCAAGTGCTTCTTGGGATGTGCGAACCCGGCGACCGGAAAACAAAGGTACGCTTCTTGAGGGTCACATGGGTCATGGGGTTGTAGACATGGCAACATCATTGCCTCTTGCTTGGCGGTGAAACCAAATTGTTCAAGCAAGTCGAGCTGCAGGTTCATGCCATATGCATATGTTGTCTCATGGACGAGATAGTGGCATGCACTGCTCGAGAGCTGCGAGATGCACAAAGCAGACGTGATACTGTGGCTCGGCAAGCGAAAGGAAACGTGTGCGTCATCGTACCCAGAGCTGACCGACGAACAGACCAAGCATCGAATACAGATTCAGGAGGTACGACACGCTAACATGGCAGACTCACGTTATGACTGCGCAGTTGATCACGCGACTGCACCAGCACGACGAGCATACACACAACGACCCGCATTAATATAAGGAATCGTCGGCTGCGAGTGTTGGGAACAAATGTGCAGTCTGGGGCTTGTCGATGGGTACAGGTTCGGCATTGATCGGTGCGAATTTGCGGAGGGCACCACGAATTCGCGACGGCACTGTGTGCGGTTGTGGCGCCACGCGTTCGGAACGATTTCGAGCGCACTGTCGCCCTGTCACGACGAGGCATACATTGTATCGGTCGTGTTGAAAACGTTTTCTACATCTGTATGGGGTTGTAGTGGGTGCACTCATTTGAAATTTGTATGCTGCGCGGCCCAAGAAATCCATCGTCTTATAAGATGTCAGTGCTCAGAAGAAAAAAACAAAGCCGAAATAAACTTGGTTTTCTATGACATTTTTGACGATCCGGAATCTGGACGTTTCAAAATCGTCGCTGAGAATAGAGCGGTCACCGCATTTTCGACGTGGATTCCACCCAACAAGATGAAGGCAGCGGGTGACGACCAAGGTGGCGCATCGTCATGGACGCAGCTGTGGCGCTACCGCGGCAAGGCAAACGAACCGCGCCCGCGCTCGGCGCACAGCCTCGTCCTAAGTCGATCGACAGAACGCCTGGTTGTGTTTGGTGGGGTCTCGGGCGACGACGACAGCATCGTCCGCAACGACACGTGGGAGGTAACACATTTACCACTCGCATTGATTGATTGCTTGGTGTAGTTTGATTTGAACGCGTCGACGTGGAAGCCACTCGCAGAGGCACCGGCGCGGCGCTCCCACCACGTTGCGGTTGAGTTGATGTCAACCACCCAGCATCCTCACATGACCATGTAGGTGATGCGTGAAACACCAGTCGAAATGTACATTTTCGGTGGCTTGGTCCAAACAAGCGAGATGCTGCAGCGTGGCGGCACCTTGGCGCAAACAAACGACGTCTGGCACTTGGCCTTGCCAAGTCAGAACGACACGGCGGCGGCGGTGTGGGTGCGTGTCCATGATGGCCACTCGTCCCAGGCACCATGCAATCGAAGCGAAGCGACGGCGGTTCTCTACGACGACAGCATGATCGTCTTTGGGGGCGTTCGATACGGCGACGGCACCGCGCCGATGTTTACACAACCGAAAATCGACCTGAACGACCTCTGGGCGTTTGATTTCGAGTCCAAAACGTGGATGGAGATCGAGCCAGCTTCTGACACACGGCCACCGCCACCGCGGTTTGGTCATGCCGCCAGCGTCATCGCAGGTACTTGGCTGTCGAGAAGGTGTCGGACGATGACGCACTGGACGTGGTAGTGGATGTGATGGCACACATGGCTGTATTTGGTGGTCGGCAGATGATCCAAGGCGACTCGTGGGGCATGCTCAGCGACCTCTGGCTCTTGAATTTCGAGGTTTGACGTCGTGTCTGGTCGATCCGCTCAGTAATCGTTTGTTGTAGACGTTGGCATGGCGGCAGTTGGTCGCCCAACCAGCATTCAAGCGTGCGTACACGTCATTAGTGTCACGCCACAGCGCTCTCTATCTCTTTGGGGGGTACTATCGCTCCGAGTTGAGCCAAAGTGGGTTCGTCTACGACGACACGGTGCGCGCGGCGGTCGCCGACAGCCCCCGGACGCGTTTTTACAAGACCAACGACGAGTCCGCCGCTTTGATGCCGTCCGTGCGGTACTGGCATCGCGCCGTGATGTGGGGCGACAAAATGATTGTCCATGGCGGGCGCTTCCAAGGCGCGATCGGGGACATGTGGGTTCAAGACACGACGCAAATGGAGATGCATCCCGTCGGAGACGTCAAAGAATTGCAGCGCAACGACATTGCCGCCGTCTACTTGGCCAGTCTGTTGCTTGCCGCCTTTGCTCTCACCTTCCTTCTCGTCCTCGTTCGGTGTCGGACGTATTCTGCAGTGGTCCGTCAGTCGTGTTGTGGCATGACTCATTTGTGGTAGGGCATTGTCGACCATGAAATCACCGTGCGTGTGGAGAGGATGGGGGTGACCAAATCGCGCCTCTTGACGCTCAAGCCGACCAAGGTATGGCCATATGGTTGACGGCCGTCAACCTGCTTGACGCCTGGGTTCTAGTATCGACGAAAGGACGCCCACGTTTTGGCGGAGAGTGACATGTGCCCCATTTGTCTGGTACGTTGTATGTCGTGGTGGCGGCGATCGTCACCCCACTGGGTTAGGCCGACTATACATCCCAAGACGACGTGCGAGAACTGCCCTGCCAACACGTCTTCCACGTCCATTGCATCGACGCATGGTTGGGACAAAACAAGGTGCATCCGAGAGACTGATTGACAATTGGTGGTTGATGTGTCCTTAGTTGTGTCCAATGTGCAAGTCGGACGTCGAAGTGGGGCTTCAGGCCACGCACGCTACCCATTGTTGACGTTGATAAGGCCACACCATTATTTAAAGCTCAGTATATCAACTCCAGCGCATGGACAGTCATCGTCACAGCATTTTTCTGCCCCAATACTTCTGCACCAATTTGATCTGATATGAATGAGCGTTTGGTGATTACGCACAAGCCTTTCTGGCTTGTCAGCATGACTAATCCCAATCCTCTGTGACAAAGTTGGCGTCAGCGGCAACGCCAAGTGCTGGTTTCGGCGCTTTCGCCGGCGGCGACGGTTCATCCACGTCCTCGGCGTCCCAGTCTTCTGTCACGAAATTGTTGTCTCCGCGGACCACCGACTGCGGCCTAGTCGAGTCCACCGGTGACGATCGAGAGTAGATTATGGCGTGTACGTTTCCTTGGGTGGTGACGACGCTGCCGTCTGTTCGTCACCGCCTTCGTCGTCATCAAAGTAATCGCTCGCGTGCTTGTGTGTTGGTGGTTTCTTGGGGCTTGGTGGCGTGAAGCGTTCGACTTGAGTGTCGTCGTCGTCATCGTCTACGTGCGCGCCCTTGAACTCGGACGGGTTGTTGCCTGCACGACCGCCTTCTGGGTGCTTGCTATCTATCGCGCCTCTATCTCTGGATCTCAACCATCCGATTTTGTTCGTCGTTTTACTCCTCGGGCGACGCAATGTTGGCTTCTTTGGCCTCTTCCACTACTCGACTTTCAACAACCCGACGCATATTGCCACGACCGTACCATCGACAGCCATTTCACTCTCTTGGGCATGTGATCGGCGGGGCATGCTATCGTCGTCAAAATCACCAAGAGGCTTCAACCCTCATCTCACCCCGCTGCGTTCTCGCCGCCATCGTCGTCGTCCGACTCGGACTCGGAAAAGTCCAGCGCCCCTTGCGAGTCATCTCGCTTCAACTCTACGACTCGACTTAGAGAATCTTTATCGTGTGGGGCAGAGTACCAAGCATGACGGAACCCGATCTCGTCCGGGCCACGGGCGCGGGCTTGGCTTTGGCCTCGGCGACCGGCGGCTCTTCCCGGCTACCACTCTGTGTCATGCAGAGGAGTTTGATCAACGCACATGGACTCCTTCGTCTCTGCCGGCGGTACTTCCCTTGGCTTTTCATCGACAACTTTTCTGTCATCTTTTGGCGGCGATTTTCGAGGCGGACTTCTCGATTCCGCCGGCGGGCTACCGTCGCCCTTTTCCTCTTTCGGGGGGGCGGATTTGGCCTCCACTGGCGGCGCCTACGCTCCACACGTGAGAATTGAAGTACTCGCAAATGTGTCCACTTACGTTTGTCGGCTTGCTCGCTTCATCATATCGAACTAGACGACTCATAGCTCCTTCCCATGACAACTCGAACCTGTCTTTTGTTTGCTCGCGACGATGTGTTCCGCGCGCGGTTCTATATGTTCTGGCTCAATCCGTCGATTCATGAAAGTGAATGTCAACCTGTCTTGGGCGGCGCTGCAATCGGCGGGTCTGCGGGTGGTGCTGGTTCCGGGAAGCAGAGTTGTTTTAAACTCTCGAGCCACATGCGGTGTTCGGCGCTCGTGTCCCCTTTCACGCGCAGAGTCCGCGACGGGGACACGATTTCAATCATGTCCTAGATGCGGTGGCGATTGAGAGATGGATGCCGAGCTCGCGCGCACCGGCTTGGCGTTGATGTCGGTGACGTCCTCCAAGAAGATCCACCCCCGCGGTTCCGTGGCTTTCCTGCGCCGCATGAGCGCGCCATGGGACGATGGACGTACTTTGTCTTGTAGTAGCTCAGAGTCAGTCGCTGTGTTTCGATCGGGCTATCTGCGTTCGCGACCGTCACCTTGAACCAGCGCTTGTTGCTCGTGCCGAAGAACGTGCCCTTGCTTTTGTACTTCGTCATCCAACCCTCGAGGGGCGCGATATCCACTCCGTTGACTACAAGATCGCATGAGCGAGTCCGGTCATGTATCACGTACATTTCTTGACACTCGACATCAGACGGCGGCAGCGGCGGCTTGGGAGATGACTCCTCAACGATGCAACTTGAGTCGGGGGCGTTTCCGATTTTCAAACCGTTTCGTAACCGGATGAGGTCTGGGTGGTATCCGGGTGATCAGTGGTGGTATCCGGACGCTCGTGTGCCGCGCTGCCAAACGAAATCGCGCTCCCATTCTGCATCGTCCTTGTACCCAAGCAGATATCGTCATGGAGGAAGAGCAGATCATGAACCGCGTGGCGGAATTGTACACGGCGCCAACAGGTTTGAACGCTATCGCCAAGGACGTTGGTCTAGGCCTGGACATTCTCTCGCCGCGAAAGAAGGTCACTGTGATGATCATTGGGAACCACAGTGCCGGCAAGTCGTCCTTCATCAATTGGTACGTTGGGGAAGACATTCAGCGCACGGGTGTGGCGATTGAAACCCAAGGGTTCACCTTCATCACGAGCGGGACGAAGCGGACGTTGGCGCCGATCAAGGGCGAGTCCACGCTCATGCTCTACCCGCATTTGACCCCGCTCTCCAAGCAATTTGGCAAGACACTCGTGGAGAACTTGACGACGCACGTGAGCACGTCGACCGCGCGCCACTTCAATGTCGTGGATTTTTGTGACACTCCTGGGTTGGTCGATGGCGACATTTCGTACCCCTTTGACGTGAACGCCGCGATCGTCGCGATGGCCGCGCACGCCGACTTGATCTTTGTCTTCTTGGATCCCATGGGGCAAGGTACATGAAGGATCATGCACCACGAAAGTCTGACACTCTGTAGCGTTGTGCAGTCGCACGATGCAGGTCGTGAAGGCACTCAACCAGAACGGCCAATATGCTGACAAGATGAAATACTACTTGACCAAGGCCGACACGGTCACAGACTCGAAGGAAATGATGAAGTTGATGGTCCAAATCACACAAAACATCAAAGCAAACATCCAAAACCAGCATGGGCTCGAGATTCCGTCGATTTGGATCAACAACAAATCGTATGGCCCGACGTCAAGTCAATTGGAGGACCTGAACCAGATCGACTGCGTCTGCGACGGAATTGAAAAAGCGATCCACCAAAAGGTGCAAGACAACCTGAGCCAAGTGGAGAAGGATTGCCAGACGATTCGATCGACCATCCGCGGGTACGTGTTGTCTGCCTGTCAGCCTGCTCGGATGACGACGCCGCGTAGGTTGTTGCTCAAAGACGAGCTGCAGCAAGCGGCGAAACGCTCGCGGCAAATCGTGGCGACCTGCTTTACGCTCACGGCATGGGTCATTCCACTCGTGACGTTTGTCCTCTTGGTCGTACGCGTGGCCGTCACGAAGTGTCGCGATGACATGGCATTCGTAGGGCGAGTACAAGAGACACCTTCCCGCGGCCATTTTGGATGCCGACGTGGTCATGGACTTTATTCAGACGACACATGACGCTGTCCGTCCGTTGGTCTTGGAGGCGTCGGCTCCGCTCGGATTACTCAGCACGATCAAACTCCTCGGCAGTTCGATCCTCTTGTTTGTCATCTTGAATGGCATTGCCGAGGTACGTCAGTCTCGTGTATGGCTCGCCCATCTCAACGAGCTCTAGTTTATCAAGACCCGCGTCAAGCGCTTTGAAACCCAAAAGAAGGATGTGATCGATCGTTGGAAGTATGGCTCGTGAAGGAGAAGGCCATTCATGTGTTGTTGTAGGAGCTACGACGGTGTGCTGCATGACATCCTCGAGAAGCGACTTGGTACACGAGGACCTGTTGGATGCACAGCTCATGTTGGTGTCTAGATCTTTTCAAGGAATATGTGCGCACGTATACGAGCGCCGACAACTTGTAATGGAGAAACGATTGATATGAGTGAATTAGACGTCGTTGTTGTCGTCGTCGTCGAATAAAATATATGTTGCGGGCCGGGCGTCATGGGAGCGGAGGAAGACAAAGACGGCGCCGACGAACGCGAGGGTGGAGATGCACATGTGAAGGCCACAAACGACGACGCCGACGGTGATGGTCAGTCCGTAGGGAAAGGGTAGGCTTGGTGTTTGGAGGTCGAAAGCGAGCAGAATGAGGCCTGTTTCAACAGCCACTTGAATGGCGCGGCAACTCATGCACCAAAGAGTCATGAGAAACGACGTCTCGGCGATCGCGCGATGCGCCGAGTAGAGGGACATGAGGCTCAGCATGAGCGACAAGAACGACAAGCTTTGCATGGATGCGATTTGATTGCAGATTTCGCTCCGATGGCCCGTGCACATGTCTTTCCAAGGGAAGCACGACGACGTCGTGGGCTCAATGCCCGCTGGAAATCAAACGTGAGCACTTGGTTCACAGGGGTTCGTGTGCACGTACATGCAATCACACAATAGTTCCATAATGACAATGTCCAGTCGACCGATAGCACAGGCGACGACGTGCCAAGCAACGCGTCGTGTGGCAACAAGGGCTGGTACACTGGTGATCGAGTTGTCATGTTGATGTCGGGGTTCCATGTTTGACCGAGCCACACTGTGGAGGAGCTGGAGTAGACGATGATGAGCACGACGGACGTTATGCATAGTATGATGAGGACGGCGCCTTCATTGACCCAATCTATGGCCTCGCGCAACCTCCCTCGCCGCACCATGATGCTCAAAGGAAATCTCGCCAAGGCGGACGCAAAATGCAAGATCCACGGAGAAATTCCCGCAAGTGCGATTCTGTGGCCATTCACTCGCAAATTTATCTTGAATAAACTAAGGTAAAATAAACGCACAAAAGGATGCTCTCGTAAGTACGAGATCCACCCAATGTATTGAAAAGACACAATTCAATTTTCAGCAGCTCATTTTCGACCCAAGATGAAGGACGAACGCTCGAACGCACGCAAGGAATGCGAGATCCTTGTCCAAAACATCGCGCAATCGCATGCACGCTTGGCACCTGGCATCCAGATCGCGATCGAGAATCAATGGGACACGGACTTTTCGGGTAGGGCGACCGGCTGCTTTGACGACTTGGTCATCGTGCGTAGATTGCTTGAAAGCCTTTGCCAGCGAAAAGGAAGAAGAGATCCGCGACGTGTGCAGTTCACATTACCAAGAGTTTGTTCAATCGATCGAGGAAATCGTCCAGATCAAATGCGACGTCAATGATCTGCAGGTACCGCCTCGATCAAGCGTCATGGATGAGTTGCCTCGTAGACACACATGGACAAGTATCAAAAAGATCTCTTGGACGCAACAACACCCCTTGTCCAGGGGAATGAAATGCTGGCGTCATGTTGCGACATTCGCAAGAATATTGACATATCCATCGAACGACTCCAACAATGTCAACGCATTGTACGTTCGTCGCCGATCGATCTCAACGTTCATGATCATCGCGCGATCTTGTAGGTTGAACTCGCGACAAAAGTCGACAAGTACATCCAAGAAAACCAACTCTATCATGCGCTCAAGGTGCTCGAGACGATCAAGAGCGACATTTCAAGCTTCCGCGTACAATGAACTTGTGGCATGTTGATGAAACTTAAGTCTGTCCAGGGCAACCTCTTTGCGCGGCGCGTGAACGCTTGGATCGCGTCCACAATGTCGCACTTGCGCGAACATACAAAGAAGCGAACGTCGGCATGGTTGGAAGACATTCGAAACGCCGCCAAGGTAGTAGAGTGTCCCAAACTTCTCCTTCTCATTGGTGTAGTCCATCGGCGCGCAAGCAATGAAGCGCGACGAAGAAGAGCTTCTCCAACTCCCGCTCACACATGGCTCGGGCGATTCCGAGACGCTCAATTTGCCATCCCTCGATGCCCTCACCCAACATGCGAAAGAAATCCGCGCCAAGAACGCGCTGCATGCCGACTACTGCCAGCAAGCCCTGGCGCTCATTGCGCCTATGCTCCGCACGCTCCACGTGTACAAGTTTCTCCACACGACGTCGGAGCTTGCGACGTTTTACAACACCAACCGCATGGTACATGCATAGTCATCTCGTCGTCATGATTGTGTCTGTAGCCCCAACTCCAATTCTCGGCCTTTCTCTCGGGCGACATTGGCTCGATCTCGGCCGAGAAATTTGCCGCGCAGGTGTGTTTGCATGTTGTTGGACGTTTGTTTCCTCATGTCGAGATGCAGCACGACGACCTCTTCAAGCGACTCGTGGGCACGTTTTGCATTGAAAAATTGCTCGCCATCTACTCGAACGAGAGCTTTTTGACGAAAAAGGAGGTACGCGTCGGGCAGTTGTGACGAAAATGGGGGTCTCACCAGCGCCACGTCAGGTCAACTCGGCGTGTCTCTCGGTTTTGCAAAGCTTGAGTGGCCTCATGATGGCCCTCACGTTAAAGTTGCAGTCGCCCAAAGTCATTGTCGACATCAAGCGCAACGCCACGCTGTGCGCGCGTGTGCTCGGGGACGACGTCCACCAGTACAACACGTCCATCATCTACGACGCCTTTCGCGGCATGGGCGAGTTCTACCGCAAGAAAAACATGCTCGATATGCGCGTGTACGTCGTCGCCAACGAGAGTATTATGGGCTAAAGCGTCGCGATAGGAAACTGCGCGAATTTCTCTTGCAAGACACGTTCAACCAAGTTCAAGCCAACAAGACTACGTGCGTCGAGGTGAGCAACATCTTCCCTCGAAGTCGCATGGTCTCATGGAGAATGCAGCTCCTGCGCCGCTGCGGCCTTGAAAAACGCATCGACGAATTCGTCAAGACGGCCGATTCCAAGGGAAACATCTATCTCCCCTTCACGACGGTTGTTTATATTGTATAACAATGGAGGATTGATGGTTGGCTGTAGATTGTCCAACGAAGTTTGGATGCGATCCATCAAATGATCGACATGATGTTTGAATTTGAACGGTCCGAGCGTGCGAGATGTGCGTGTCACTCTTTCCTGACTAGGCACTTGAACATTACGGATTGGGGCTACTATGTTCGCCAAGACACGTGCGATGCGTTGATTGAGCTCAATCTTGTCTTGAATGAGCTGATTGAAAACCACGACGACTTGCAAATCTCTCAAGTACGACCGTCCTTTGAATCCTCGCCCCATGAGGCAGCGATACTCTTCCAGGCCGTCATCACGGGTGCCAATTCGTCCTATTTGTCAAGTGCATGCGACATGTTGGGTCTCGAATTGAAAGACAAGATCGAAGCGTGGGAAATGCGATCCCTGACGTCGCAGGCATGCGCGACGTAGTCCGCTTCTCGTCACAAAGTGTCTGGGTAGGCCGCCAAGCAACCCGCCACCGGGTCGCGCTCAACTGCGACGATGGCCGTGGCCAAGAAGAGGTGACGCCTTGACGCCACCGCCGTTGATGACACGCGCTGGTCGTGATAGATTTGAAAGCACATCGACGCGGGCGCAGGACATGGTGTGTGAAATCATGGTACGTCGATGGTTGTTTAGTCGTGTGTGACGCGTCGACAGGTGAAAAAGATTGACGACTTGATTTCGTCCTTTTACTTTTTGGATTGGGCCACATCCGAACCAACCAAGCAGGCCGATCCTTGCATGAGCGATTTGATCAACTACCTTCAGGTAAATGTCGATATGACTTGCTCGTGTGACGAGGATGGTGGTGGAGGCATCGTTTACACAATTGAGCACTTTGCCAGTGCCGATCAAAGAGGCGGTCCACTTTGCCTCGTGTATTCACATCAACAAGGCGTTGGAGCAAGTGCTCGTGGGTCCGTCGGTGAAAAAACTCACCATGACAGGCATCCTCAACTTCAAGCGCAATTTGGGTATGTCAGTATGAGTATCCGACGCCTAATTTGGGGTAGATGCGCTCGTTCAATACGCTGGCACGTGTGGCGTGGGGCAATTGAAGGACTGTTTCATGCCCATGATTCAGTTGGTGGAGCTCATGGTCTCGGACGACATTGAAAAGTTGGATGGCTCGACGTTCAAGTACAACCAAAGACGACATCCCCTTGATGGAACGCCTCATCTTTGTGCTTAGGAGCGGCGGCAAGTACACGCATGTGATGCCCGACCACGTCATTGCCGTACTGGAAAAGTACAAGGAAAGCTCGGCACCAGCCTCGACATCGATGTTTTTCAAGAGCAAAGCCAAGCCAGACGCGACGCCAGGGCTGAAAAAGTCAGTAATCGATTCGCTCGTCAAGCAACTCAAACACATGGGACCGATGCACAAGTAGTCTCCATCCTGCATGGTCGTTGACACGAGTTCTCATTTACATCGTCGTGCGTATTCTCTTCACCTAGTTACATCGGAGGACGGCGCGTGGGGGGCAGGACGAGGGGTCGCAGTGTCGCCAGGTCGGGCGTGAGGGTCAACTGCGGGTACCGAAGACACAACTAGAGCAAAACCAAGCGTGGGCTCAACGCCTCGAGCATCAACCTACCTGGCTGAGCTGCCGCGCGACGTCTTGCTGCCGAGCGTCGAACGCGGCAAACGCAGCGAGATCCAAGACGGCGTCAATGAATCGCCCGCAGTCGACAAGGCTGAGCGGGCGTGTGGGTTTGGCCGATGGATGCTGGAGGAGTTTGTCGGCGTAGTCTCGTTCGGGTTTCGAGCGCGCGTGCACGTGGAGGAGGTTGAGCACGATGCGCTGGCAGTCGACGAACGACCGCTTCTCGCGCACAACGAGGCGATCCATCTCAGCTTGGAGCACCGAGACGAGCGGCTCGCGGACGGAAAAGAGGCGCTGCGTGTCGCCCGTCGACGATGTCAGGCTCGCGCTGGACGAGTTGTTGGACTTGGCGAGGCGGGCGGCGCTGCTGCTATTGTGGGGCGACCCGAGAAACGACGACGACGGCGGCAAGATGATGTCCCGCAGCGCCGACGACGCGCTCTCACGGATCGGAAGCACGTGGTGGTCGAGCTGCCACCACTCCATGCACACTTGGAGCGCGGTCGCGACCTGGTTGGAGAGGCGACTCGCATCTTGCGGGGATTTGGTCGTCATCTCAATCAAGTTGGGCACCCACACGATCGCAAGGCTGTGCGCGCTCATCATATTGGTCGCGCGCTTCTCGACCACGTCGCACCAGTGCTCGAGGAGCCACTCAAAGATTTGGCGCGCTTGGGCCGTCAACGGGGCCACGAGCGCTTCCACGGCAGCATCAAGCGTCGCCTTGTCAGCTGTCGTGATCTCGCTGTCGGGTGACAGCGGCAAGGGCGACGACTCGGGCGAGGCCTCGGTGGCGGTGGCGAGCTGCGCCAGCCCCGCGATCGCGCCCGGCGCGCAGCTCGCGAGGAGCGGCTCGGGTAATTCGCGAAACCACAGTTTGATCAAACTTGAGACGAGGTACGGGTCGCCGCGCTTGGCTGCGCGGTCAAACGTGCCTGCGTTGATGGCCGCGCGCGCCGCTTGGATTTCCCCGTGGTCGGGCGACGACCGGTAAATGTACTTGGCCGCGATGCCGGCGTCCCCGAGCTCGCGCCGCAACATGCGCAGGAGCGACGGCACGAAATCGTCCGTTCGCCGACTGCTGCAGCGCATCTGTGCGAGTGGGATGCCAAATTGCTGGTGCAGTTGCTCAAACGACGCGGGCACGCCTTCGTAGCGCGCGTCAAACGAGTTGTATTTGACGCACACGTGGTGCGACACGTCAAACGGCGTCCCGATAAACGCCGTGGCGGGCGGGACGGCGGTGGCGTCATCGTCGGCCACCGTCGACGCTGCCATGGGCGACGACGGCGCGGATATCGCGACCGGGAACGGCTTGACATCGGGTTGGACGACGGGCTCCATCTCGGGCTGGGTCGTGTCCACGGGCGGCGGCGGCATGAACGGTGCGTCCGCCGACACAACTTCGTCCACGGAGCTTTGGATGACTACTTCGTCGTCCACACTGCTACGTGTGTCGCCGTCGAGCATCACGACGCTGTCGTCCATGTGGTCGTCCCCCGGGAACGAGAGTGACGACGCATCCAACACCGCGACGACTGCTTCGTCGTATTCGCCGCTGTAGTCGTTGCCGTCGCCGCTGTTGCTGTAGTCGTCATCGTCGTCGCCGCCGTCGTCGTCTTCATTGAGCGGCTGGACCGACACTTCGTCCGCCGTGGGCATGGGCACGTCGTCTACATAGTCGTTGTCGTCCACGGGGCATGCGGATGCAGCCGATGCCGTCCCGACGTTGTCTTGACGCGCGTCCACAAACTCGTCGACGGTCGAGTGCGTCGATTCGATCGTCGCCTCATTGACGACGGCGAGGGCGGGGACGCCGCGGGGTGGCGGCACGTCGAGTCCGTCGACGGGTCCATTGGAGGACTTGCCGTTGCGGAGGATGCCGCCGGGTACGACGCGTGGAATGTCGCGCCAGCACGCGACGAAGGGATGCGCGAGACATTCAAGCGCCGTGGGACGCTCCGTCGGCGCCTTGGTGAGACAATACTCGAGGAAATGGGAAAAATGTGGCGACCAATCGCGCGGTTGACTCAGACGCGGCGCGGGGTTCCGCGGGATTTGAATCAACACACGCATCGGATGTTCGTCGTACAAGGGCGGCCGCTGGTCCGCGAGCTCGATGGCCGTGATCCCAAGGGACCAAATGTCGGCTTTGTAGTCGTAGTTGCAGTCTTGAATCATTTCGGGGCTCATCCAATACGGGGTCCCGACGAATGTCCCTCTATTCGAGCATGGGAAAGGACATGCACGAGACGACATACCGACGGGAGAAGGTGTCGCGGAGTTGCGCCGACACCCCAAAGTCGGCAATCTTGACGTGGCCGTCCGCCGTGAGCAATATGTTTCCCCCTGTTCATGATGGGATGGATGCAAGGGTCATGGAGTACCTTTGATGTCGCGGTGGATTTTCTTCTTGGAATGCAAATGCGCGAGGCCTTCGAGCGCGCCGCGCATGATGACGGAGATTTCCTGTTCGCACAACTTTCGCTGCCTCGAAATGTCGCCGACGGAACCGCCCCCGCAGTATTCCATCGCGATCCAGAGCGCGCCGTCCTTGTAATATGCGCCGTAGAATGCGACGACGTTTACGTGGTCGCAGTCGCGGAGGAATTGGATCTCCCGCCGCACCGTCTCGATGTCTTCGCCATGCTGCCCAGGCTTCAACGAGATCGGGATCACCTTGAGCGCCGCCTCTTTCCGCGTGTTTCGGTAGCTGGCACGGAAGACTCGCCCGAATGCGCCGACACCCTCGCGCGAGTGGATCTCAAAGACCTCTTCGGGGTCACCGGGGCTCAGTCCCAATGCTGCAAGCGCTTGGTCGACAGACATTGCGCGGCTCCCCGACGACAAATGTGGCGTGCCTCCCAAGGATTGGATCCAGAACCTGTCGAAATGTATATACACCTGTGAAAACACGTACGATGGGATAGGATTCTAGCGATTTGATTGGATGAAATGAGTGGGACAGCTATCTATATGCTGGCGTTTCATTGGTTAATAATTTTCGAACCGCTATTTTTGAAATTTTGAACAGGAGTTTCGCGGCGTGCTATTCCAGTGATCCACCGCGAGTAGCAGGAAGCAAGTGTGAGATGACGTCGCCAGGGAAGCGGCAGCGTGAATCGCTGGACGTTCTAGGCGCTGATGGACAGCTGAGGGAAGAAATCGGGGATTGTGCTCCTCCTGCAAAGAGCCCCAATCTAGGCACGAAGGATGGGGGTCCCAATGGACAACGCCAGGCGAGCAAAATGAACCGCTTTGGTTTTGGCAGCGGGTTGCAACAACCCAAATCGATCAAGAGCACATCGATCACGCAAGGCAACGTCGCGCAGGACGACCTATCCAACAACCAGGACGAAAACGACAACAAGAATATCATGGCAGTGGCCACTGTCGTTGAGACATCAGGAACAGCAGCTGCGACGAAGCAACCAAGCCCGCTAGCGCTCAAGTTGGACGAGTCGACCACAAAGAACGCGAGCAAACCTGTGTCAGTGTCCAAGGCCCAATCTGGGGCCAGGCCAGGCTCCGTGCCCAAGCCGACGTCCGTTCCGAAACCCAGGACACGCGTGTTGCCGCAACCGCGTCCGATCGTGAAGCCACGATCTGGCGCCGTGCGCCGCACGACCATTCCGCCCGTCTCGACCAAGCAAAAAGAGTCGACGGGTGGGGATGACGAGACTTCAACGTCTGCGCCGCCCGCGCCATCGCCGCCCAAGGCCTCATCCTTTGTCGCGCTCCTCAAAGATAAAATGAGCGTCATCTCTCACATCGACGACGCGGTCAAGCCCAAGCGATCCAAAGTCAAGGCACACGACTGGCGCGGCAAATTCGAAGAACAAAAGACCATGTTGAGCGACATGCGCACGTTGCTTCGACGGGTCGTGGACGAGGTAGGCAGACCATGTCGGCATCATCCTCACACCCCAGATCAGGCCAAACAGCTCGAACAAGATGCGTTCAAGCTGGACCAGACGCTCGCGATGGACCGATGCGTGCTCGAACGCGAAGTCAACGCCGCGCGCGACCGGACTCACCAAGTCGATGCCGTCACGCACGAGATCCAATCCGACTTTAACGAAATGCAAGTCCGCTACCGCCTGCTCAAGGGCGAGCACGACCGCCTCGCCGACGAATTGGCCGAGTCGCGTGCCCAAAAGCAAGGCGTGTCGGAGCTCCAGATGCAGCTCACAGACGCCGTGGCCCACGCCGATATGTTGAAACTCGAGTCCGAGCGCGAAATTGCCGCGCTTGCGGCCGACAACAAGGCGCTCGCGGCGCGCGTCGAGACACTAACCCAAGACCACGCGAGTGCCAAGGCGAGTTTGAGTCGCAAGGACGACGAGGTCTCGACCATGTTTGCGAGTCTGCGACAGATGCAGGATTTTGCAACGAGTGCCAACGGCAAGCTCGAAGCCGACAACCAAACGCTCCGCGACAAGCTGGCGGCAATCGAAGCGCAAGGCAAGGAATTAGAGACCAAATATACCGAGGCGAGCACGTCATTGCGGCACGTGGAAGCCGAGTTGCAGGTAGGCAAGTTACGGCATCGGAGTTTGACGACCATGGGTAGACCTGCCGAGCGGCCAAGGACGACGCCGTGGCCCAAGTGGCCGAGAAGACCGAGCTGTGGCACCGCGTGACGAATGAAATGCACGAGCAGACGCGCCTCGCGAGCGTCGAGAAGGAGCTGCGCGTCTTGATCGACTCGCAGATGCGCGAGCTGCGCGTGGAACAGCTGGCCACGAACGCGCAGATGGAGGCCGTCAAGGCCGAGATGAAACACATGCAAGAGCGCCATGCCGACAAGCTCAAGGAAGCGACGGCCCAGTTGGAGGCGCTGCAGGCCGAGATGGCGGCGGCCGCGGCGGCGCATGCGGCCGACGTCGACGCGCTGCGCGAGTCCAACGTGAGTTTGGAGAGCGAGCTGCACACGTGGCGGTCCAAGCAAAAGGAAGAAGCGATGGTCGAGATGACGGCGCTCGTGGACGCCAAGCGGGAGGCCGACGTGCTGCGGCTGCGGCTCAAGGAGCAAAACCTGCACGGGATGCAGAGCATGGAAGAGAAGGACCGACTGCTCGCGGAACTGCAAGCCAAAGTCAAGGAGGGGGAGATCCAGCGACGGAAAATGCACAACACGATCCAGGAACTGCGCGGGAACGTGCGCGTGTTTGCGCGGACGCGGCCGTTTTTGCCGTCGGATGGCACGGACGGCGTTGCGTCGGCCGTCGCGTGCGACGTGGACTTGCAGCGCGTGACGCTCAAACGGGAAAAGGAGAGCCATGCGTTCACGTTTGACCGCGTCTTCTCACCTGTGACAGGTCAAGATGCCGTCTTTGAGGTATACAGTCTCCATTTTGGAATTTTGGATGGCTGAGAGCGAGCGTCGCGTAGGAAGTGTCTGAGTTTGTCCAGTCGGCGATCGACGGCTACCAAGTGTGTTTGTTTTCGTATGGCCAGACGGGGTCGGGCAAGACGCACACGGTACGAATGGCTGTGTCGTCGGGTTGTCAAGTGTATGTAGATGCAAGGGAGCGGAACCGGGCAGATGCGCGGCATCATCCCGCGGTCCATTGAAAAGATCATGTCCGAGTGCGATAAGAGCCAAGAACAAGGATGGCGCTACGTGCTGCATGCGTCGTTCTTGGAGATTTACAACGAGACTGTGCGCGACCTCTTGGCCGAGAAAGCCGACTTGGACAAAAAGCTTGTGCTCAAGATGGACCCTAAGGGTGGCGTGAGCGTGGTCGACCTCACGCTCGTGCCCATTACGAGCCTGGGTCAGGTGGAAGGCCTGATGGAGAAGGCGGCGCGCGTGCGCAGCGTCGCGTGCACCGACATGAACGCGCAGTCGTCCCGGTCCCACAGCGTCTTTTCGCTGCATTTGCGCGGTACGAGCGTGCGGTGCGTCGTGGCTAATGTTGGAGGATGGCAGGAGTGAACGACACGCAAGGCACGGTGCTCGAGGGGAAGCTCAACTTGGTCGACTTGGCCGGGAGCGAACGTCTCGCTCGGTCCAATGCAACGGGGTCGCGGCTCAAGGAAGCCCAAGCAATCAACAAGAGTTTGAGCTGCCTCACGGACGTCTTTGCCGCCATTGGGAACAAGGGTCCCCATGTAAGAAGAGGAAAAAACAAAGGACGAGGAGTTGATGATTCGCTGTAGATTCCGTTCCGCAACTCCAAGTTGACCTATTTATTGCAGAGCTGCCTCTCGGGGGATGGCAAGACGCTCATGATGGTATGACGAGCGCATGGGAAGATGCTCAAGCGTGGTGTGTAGGTGAACTTGTCGCCGACGGTCGACTCGGCCCATGAAAGCTTGTGCTCGCTCCGGTTTGCACAGCATGTGAACCAGTGCGAGCTGGGCAAACCGAAGCGGCAGTTGAAGAAGAAGGGCGACGAGGACATGAGCTGACGATGCAAGGAGGAGAACAACATGGGGTAGAAGGATAAAGTTAAGTAGAAGGAAGTGAGTCATGCGTCGGCGAGTCTGGAAGAGGGTCTTGTTTGAGATCTTTTTTGTGTTGGAGCTTGCCAGTCCATTATTGACACTATTTGCAGATATTTGATAGATCTCACACTATTTGATGAGTTTCCGTGTGAAATCCTTCAGTCCGAGATTGACACGTGCGGCACCCAATGGTCGAAACCAAGGCGACGAACCTCCGTAGCGAGAAGCGCACAACGCGCATCGACAAGGATGTGAAGAAGGTGTCCAACTACAGCAAGGTGCTCTCCTTCACTTATGACGTGCTTTGGAGTTACCGCTACTTCCACTACATCGCCGCGCTCTTGCTCCTCGCCGAGTTTGTCATCGGCATCCTCATCATCGAAAACGTGCCATGTTCGTTGTCGGACGCGTTGGCGTTTGCTCATCGCATGCATGTAGACACGGAGATCGACTGGAAGGCGTACATGCAACAGGTGACGCAGTTCAAAAACGGCGAGCGCGACTACCTCAACATCCGCGGCGACACGGGGCCGTTGGTGTACCCCGCCGGCCACGTCTACGTGTACACGTTCTTGCAATGGGTGACCAACAATGGCGAAGACATTCGCCGAGGTATGCACATGTCGTCGCGCGCACGTTTGTCCTATCCTCGTAGCGCAATACATCTTCTTGGGGTTCTACTTGGCCACGATCGCGACGATCTTTGCGATTTACTACCGCGCCCGCGTCGCGCCGCCGTGGACGGCCATTTTGCTGTGCACGTCCAAGCGCTTCCACTCGATCTACATGCTTCGATTGTTCAACGATGGCATTGCGATGATGATTCTCTTCATGGCGGTCTACCTCTTTTGTCGCCAGCAATGGCGTCTCGGGTGCCTCATGTACAGTTTTGCCGTCTCGATCAAGATGAACTGTCTGCTCTTCGCGCCTGCGCTTTTCTTCCTCTTGCTTCAGTCGTCGGGCGTCGTTCGCACGATTGGCTACCTCTCGATCTGCGCATCATTGCAAGTCAGTGCCTCCTGCTGCCCTCCGTTGACACAAATCGTTGTAGGTTGCGTTGGCGCTTCCTTTCCTCAAAACGTTCTGGTGGTCTTACTTGACCAAAGCGTTTGAACTGAGCCGCGTCTTTACGTACAAGTGGACCGTCAACTGGAAATGCATCCCCGAAGATGTACAACACACACACACTCGTGTTATTCCATCATTCTCCTCTCGTTCGTCCTCGTAGCTCTTTGTGTCGAAACCATGGGCTCTCTTCCTCCTCGCGGGTCACATCCTCGTCCTCATTGCGTTTTTGCACAAGTACTTTTTCACGGGTCCCCAAGCGTTGAGCGTCCGCGGGCTGCTCTACCAGCCCTTTACGCTTCGGTGCGTGCGCCGCCCTTGGCCTTGCCGTCATGTCCTTCGTCTGTAGCGACAAGATGCCGATCCGCGCCGAACGCATTGTCACGTCGATGTTTGCCGTCAATTTTATCGGGATTTGTTTTGCCCGGACGCTGCACTACCAATTTTACGCGTGGTATTTCCCGACGCTCGCGTACTTGCTCTGGAAGACCAACATGCCCATGATCTTCAAAGCCAAAGTGATCATCATCTGCGAATATGCATTCAACACGTTCCCCGCCACGGACGTGTCGTCCACGGTGCTCCACTTGAGCCATTTCATGTTGCTCGCGTCGCTCTTCACGGCCAGCGACGAAGGTACCCTTGCCTGTCGTAGACAACGTCGCGATGGCATCATTGTCTAGGGAAATACCAGTCGTATTTGGACGCTGAGTCGCGCCAAGAATTGGTTCATTTCATCAACGAAGAGTGCTTTGACGCGGCGCGTCAATTTGCCATGTACTATGGCAGTGTCACAGAAGAGTTGGCCGAAGGCGCGAGTGTCGTGTCGGTACGTACGCAACGCTCACGAACGAACGAACGACGATCGGTCCATTGTGGGTAGATTGACGAGCAAGAAGTGGTGTTGCGTCTCCCCAAGATGAACTTTACGCTCGCCATCGGGTTTGGCAGCAGCGCGCCCGTCTCTGGTGTCGGCTACGCGCGCCGCGTGCTCAGTGGCATGTCCAAGGAAGCCGAAGCAGGATTGGCGCGCGGGACTAATCTGGCCAAGGAGATGTCGGCCAGCATGGCCGACGGCACTGGCATCCGCGGCGGCGACGACGACGAGTTGAAGGTTCAATTGCGTCGGCGCAAGTAGTGAGCCCATCCGTGCACCTGCGACTCAATACATCATACACGTTCGAGGTTTTGAATTTTGAATCGTGGTAAATTTCTAGTCGTCAAACGCGTCGACGGTCGCATTGTCGGGCAGAAAGCCCGTCTGCACGAGGTCGCGAACAATCAAATCGCTGCGGACGCCAAAGTTGGGGCAGTTGTCGAGCCCCGAATGGTGGAGCGCGACGACGGAATGGTCCTTGGCCGAGAGGATCGGTGACCCGGATGACATTTTGCGCGTGTCGAGCGAATACTGGAGCTCGAGATCGAGCACTTGCTCGACGACAACCTGCGCACCGCCCTTCTTGTCCTCCATGCGCTTGCCCCACGCGAGTGGGTGCGTGACCACATAGAGCGGCTCGCCGACGTCGCCCGTGGCCGTGCGAAGCTTGAGCGCGCCGTATCGGGTCACAACACTTGGGTCGAGCAGCACGAGTGTGTAGTCCAAGATGACGCTCGTCGTGACAAACTTGGGTGCGCCGGTCCAAACTTCGCCCGGGCACGCGAGCTGGCGGTTGCACGTGTTGGCCAAACTCGAGTCGTTTGGATCGGGGCAACCAGGCGCTTGCGCGAGAAATTCGATCCGTGTGTTGGCGGCGTCCGTCGCGTCCTGGATGCAGTGGTTGTTGGTGAGGAGGTGGCCGTTCGTGCCGACGAGCCAGCCCGTGCAGCCAAACGCGGTGCGGTTGCGGCGAATCACGAGACGCGCGACGGCGCCGGACCGCAAGTACATGAACCGATGAATCGGGTTGATGTCGTTGAAGCACGCGGCTTCGACCGACTCGTCCGTGCCGCATATGCTTTCGTTGCCGTCGCCGCCGGCAATGTGCGACTCGTATCCGACGACGGCAAAACCACGCGGTGTCGACGACGACGAGGCCGCCGCGGTGAAGAGCTCGATGGTTGCGTACCGCGACGCGAGCGGCGGCGCGAGGAAGTCGCCACGGAAGGATCGGCCGTCGAGACGGATGGGCGCGAGCGACTTGTCCACGAACGATCGAATCGAGATGTAGTCGTTTTCGCCGAGGGAAAAGTTTTGAAAATGAAAGGCGAGGTAATTTGCCGACGGGTCCGAGACGTTGTGTGCGTATTGCAGCGTGGGGGTCGTGGCCGACGTTATGGGGTACGCGGCCGGCGGGATGCCGAAAAAGAGGGACATGTCGTCGTCTGCAGTGACAAAAAGGAGGACGAGGCTCACCAAGAGCCCCGTGGCCCGCCACGTGCAAGCCGTGGTGCGCATGCGTGCTGTCAATCAAGAGTGCCATCGGGGCCGTTGGCATGGCAGTGGCTATTAATAGCGCGCTACATACATCCCACTGCGTTGTATGTTCTCGTGCGAGGCGGGTGTCAAGTGAAACCGTTGCGCCGGTTCCCGAACCAGGGAATGTTCCTGGAACGTGCGACAATCCAACGGATGGACAGAAATCCGTTGGATCCGCGTCCGACGCGTGACATGCATCATATCCAAAAGCATGCCAAGTATTATTCATGGGTGTAACCTCTCGCGATGCCCGTGGCGCCTGGGACGGCGGCATGCGGCGCGGTCTCGCCCACACGGGGGTCCAAACCTTGGTAATCTCTTGTCTTGAGGAACGCCGCTGCGAACACACGCCATCAAACACTATGCCATTGGACAACATACCTGCTTCACTCTTGTAGGCGGCCAACTGCTGCTTGCCAGCCTTGGCGACCAGCGCCGTTGACGAGGCTTCGTCATCCACGTCGTTGTCGTCGTCGTCATCCTCGAGCTGCGATTTCGACTGATGGTACTTGCCGGTGACGAGGGAGAAGTACGGTTCGTCTCGCGGCGGCGCATCATCGTCCATCTCGTCCACGGCCGTCACCATAGCCGGCAACACTTCTTGGAAGTCGGCCTTGTAATTGGCCGACCAGCTGTCGTCGTCGGTCAGCGCAAGCTGCAGCTCGTACCTAAATACAGCTTAGTGAGTATGCCACGTCGGAGAAACAAGCACTACGGTGTCACGATGGGTTTGAAAAAGTCGGTGCTGTCGAGGAGCGTGTTTTCGGCGCATGCGACGAGGCAGAAGACGTCGATTTCGGCAAAATTGCTGAGCTTGGGCACGTTGATCTTGCCAACGACAAACGTGTAGGCCTTGCGACCGCTCCTACTCAGGACATTACCGTGCTTCTTTTGTCCCACGAGACATACTTGGCAACGAGCGACTGGAGCGTCGAGACCACGTCCAAACAGTTGGCGACGCCCAGCGTGCCCATGAGGATGCCAACAATCTGTGCTTCCTTGGCCTTCTGGACGAGAAAGTAGCGCCGGTTGAGCGTACGGTTAATGGACGCGCCTTCGCGGCGGGCCGCGGCCGTCTGCGGGTCGAACGAGAGACAGACCGTCTCGCCGGCGCGGAGGAGGATGTTGGTCAGATGCGGCGATTCCTTCCCGACGTACAAGAGCGTCGACGTCGATGGGTGGAATGCATCCGCCGGCGACAGCGGAATGGACATGCCGCCAATAAAAGTCGAGTCTGCGGCCCCGCCATCGGCCTCGTCGCCTACTCCACAATTGGGTGACGACCACCAGCATGATAGTACCTGGTTGGTAAAACGTGCGCATGGTGCTGCAGAGAAAGTTCCGGTCGGGATACGTTGCCGCGAGCGCCGCGGTGATCTCGGCCGCCACATGTTGGTAGCACGGTTCGTAGAGCAAGATGTGCTGGGTCGCGCTGTCGGCGTCCGCGGCCAGGACGTCGCCAAAGCCCGCGGCGACGGCGGCAACGTCGCAAGGAACGTTGCCAAACACGTAGATGACGGGCAGCGCGGACGTCGGACTCAAGCACGCGCGGCCGAAATGGACGACGCAGTCGGCAAAGAGATGCTGCGCGGCGACTTCATCGACGCAGCAGCTGCCGTACGACGTGTCGCCCAAGACAAACATGCGCTCGATCGCGTGCTCGTGTGTGGAGAGAGCAGCGCGCAGCTGCAACTGGACTTGGACCGCGTCGGGCAGCATGGTGTCGGGGAATTGAAGGGCCAGGCGGCGGAACCCGTGCGAGACGATGGACGCGGCCGTGCCGTCGATGTTGTAGAAAGAAGCGATGTCGGCGGCGCGGGACGTCATGTTTGTGGATGCTGTATCCTTTGTGTGGATATGAACGGTCTGCTGCATGATGCGCGAACCATCGTCAACTGCGAACCCCGTCGATGCCATCTTCAGTCGTCGCGCCGAATCCAATCGAGTTGGTCATGGTCCGAGAGGCATTCAACTCTCTGATTGGTGTATTAATCGAATTGGACAAATTATTACGCCAATCATGTTTGCGAATTTCAAATATTTTATCCAATCCAACATGCAATTTGGAATCCATTTTCGGTGTGAATTTGTGTCAAAATGGCGATGCCGAATGCAAGTGAAGGGGTCCATTCCTGTGCGAGGCGCAAGCAGCGACCACAGAGGCGGCAACGATCCCCACACCTCGAGCTGGACGCATCCTTGTCGTCAGACAACGTGCCGTTGGCCGCCGGGTGTGTGTCGGGAACAGACAGTTACACTGGCCGCCGCTACGGGTAAAATCGAACACAAGATGCAGCTCCGTCGGAAGGCGCTCCCACGGACATATCGGGTTCGGCGCGTCGCTGTGCCACCGCGAAGGAACATCCCCTCGAATGGATTGCAATGCGCTGACGACGGCATTCGTGACCCTCTGCACGAACGTCGTCTTTGTCTACCGTTGGGTCATGGGCGGCATGTGCTCGCCCGTTGACATTGGCACGGACCGCTCGTCGACGGAGCTGTGGCAAAGCAGTCGGAAGCGATCGATGATGACGATGACAGATTTTGATCACGTGAGTGTGCAGTGCACGGACGAAGTGCTGAGTCACGATCGGCGGCTATTGGTGGACCAAGGGGTGTTAGCGACGCCGTACGACATTAACTTGGCGACAAAGGAAGAAAAGGGCAAGACAAAGACGAAGCAACCGCGCATGCCGATGCTGCAGACGGCGGAGCGCGGACTCAAGTACCAACACAAGCTCCAGGAGAAGATCAAGGAATGGCAGACGCTCGCAGCCAAGCAGCGGGTGTTCAAGGCAACGCCGCTTCCGCCGCAGTACAAGTTGGTCCCGCGGAAGGCCACAAGGTCAATCGAAGACGAGAAGGAAGCGATCGAGATGGAGAAGAAGCAGCTCTCGATTGACATGCTGCATCTCCTGAACGCCATGGCCACACGAAACAAGATCCGCGCGGCAGACAGCCACGTCGTGCCGCTCGAGCGAAGTTGAGTCGACACTCGTTGACGCCCCAAGGAAGGGAAGCATTGAGGCAAGTCGCCGCATAAAGTGGAAAGAGATGCAAGACAGGGTGCTCCTACACATAGAAGATAAGGAAAACAAGGGAACATGGTCCTCGAGCAAGTGTTCGAGTCACAACAACCACAATCGAACGACCCACACTGATGGTTACATGAAATCAAGATCACATCACGTGGTGAGACAGTCAGCATCTCGCGCCAGAGACACCGAGCAATGAGACTGCCGTCCGTGGTGACACCTAGTGCTTGGCACCGTCCCGTCATGTCGTCAGGAAGGCGGCCTGGCGCCTCAGATAATGCTGGAATTGCGCACGAAATGGATGTTGGTTCGTTCGCGTCAACAAAAATATGATATTAAAATGGATTGCAATGTTCTATACTTGGGCTCAGTAGAGAGCCCGAGGCAGGAAATAAAAATAATATGGCCCTGAAGCCAGCATTGTTTTGAACTCGCCAACCAATCACAGTCGCTCGTTCAACCCATCATCCGGATAAGAGAGTAATTCGTGTGGGATGGCAAAGCAACATTTCGTTGCCACATCGACTTCGCGCAAGACACTCGCAGGAATATGCCGCAACTCACGGGCGCCATCTTCAATTGCCCGCCACTGTCGTCGTCTCAACGAGACCAACTCGTCTCGAATGCCGCCGCGTCGATGAAGTGTCTGTTGATCAATGCGACCATGTCCGAGAAGAACCCGATCGACAATGTTGTGCGAAACGTCAAAACAGGTCGCCACGCTACGGTGCGTTGCAGTCGCGCCAGACTTTGGTATCTCATGAGATGCTCATGTAGATTCGAAAGGCACACGACAGCGTCGACCCCCAGTTCGAAGGGTACATGGCGCACACCAAAGTGCGGGTGTCCATCGACGACGTCGCGGAATTCTTCTTCTTGGATTCGCCCGCGAAATCCCAGGCGTATTCGCGCGTCATGGGCGAGGTTGTGCTCGACCGACGAACTTTGTACACCCTCGTGGAGCGACCCATTGCCGACGGTGCGTCCAAGCCGCTGCATTCCGTGTCTGTGGAATGGGTCATGGTGAAGATGCCGATGAAGATCCCCGCACGCGACACGTGCTTCCTCGAGGTACGAGCCCCATCCGCCTGCTCCTTGTCCTCATTCCTCTTCTGCAGTTCCACGATGAGTTTGCCTTCAACGATCACATAACGGGCGAACCGCGCCGCGGGTGGGCGCGGTGTACCCACTCCGTCTCCCTCGCCTGTTGCCCCGACCTGCAGCGGTCCCATGGCGTTGTCCGCATGGACCTCGTTCGCGTACGTGCCTCGTGTCCTCGTGCCGTCCCTCAGGTTGTGCCTAGTCTGGCCATGTCTTTTTCGAATCGAGGGAGCGCGGCGTCCTCGACTACTACCGCGTGACGTTTGGCAGTCCGAACGGCACGGTCATGAACCATTTCTCCAAGCTCTTTGTCAACATGCACATCAAGGCAGCGTCGGCGTCGGTACGGTCCAACCGTTTGCTCAACCTGCGACAACGATCGACGTAGGTGTTGAACCTCGAGGAATTCTTCATCTCGCAACGGATCAAGCCCATGCTCGATGTCCCCGTCGGCCATTTCCAGTCGAAGAAGAAGATCGAGTACTGCATGCATTGCTACGGCCGCTTCTCGTGGCTTTCGTCCAAGAGGCAGTGCCGCGGGTGCGGCGACGTGACGTGCGTCAAATGCAGCTGCCTCTGGGCCCTCAACCTCACGCACAACAAGACCGTCAAAGTCCAGCTCTGCAAGGAATGCATCACGGGCGACGTCCGGTCGCGGCCGTCGCCGCGGCATTCGACCGCCAGCAACCACCGTTCGTCGGCCTACACCAACGCCTCCCCCAAGTCCATGAGCGTCCTCAGCGCTCCCTACTCGATGTCGGCGCTCATGTCCAGCACACGCAACTACACCGCCCCCGGTGTGATAACTCTCGACGCCGACGAAGACGACGACCAAGCGACTGACCTGCAAGTGCTGTCACCCACACATTGGCGCGACTCGGACGGCGCGAGCTCTGCCATCCGCGACGGCGTCCTCACCTTCCAGTCCGATTCGTCGTCTGTCTATTTATACCAACAGTAGCTCTACAGCTTCCCACGCGCTGCTTCCAAATGCTAAGGCACGACGTGTGTGAACTTGGCATATGAACTCCTACGTATACTAATTCTCCGGCTTTTGTAACGTCTCTTACAGTCCCAAACGTTGTTGTCAATGAGTTATTGAGCAGGGTAAAGAACGCGCTCCGAGCGCAACCTCCGTTTTGCAATGGTGCATGACACTGCGTCCTGCCAAGCGCGACGACGCTTCCTTCGTCCACGTAGTGACCCAAGGGAACATGCCAGGCCAACGCAAGTGCTTGACTGGCGAGATTGTTTTGATTGGTTCGAAACATGTTCCAAACGTTTTATATGTTTCTCGCGAATGCTGCCACCTGCTCCGCCGGATAACTATCCGATGCCACCAATCACAACGCGTGGGCCATTTTATCCGGATCATTTTGTCGCTCTATTGTGTTGCACATCAGCTGGCGCATTCCACGAAAGTTGCTGCCCTCGCGCACCTGAGATCGGATGCCGTGGCCGAAGGGGGAGTTCTTCCACTGCGCCGCTCTGGATGATAATGTCCGCGCCGAATTGATCGAAGAAGCAAAGATGGCATGCAAGTACCTCGTCGTGAATGCGACGACGGCCGACTCCGCGCCCATCGACAGCGTCGTCGTCAATGTCAAGACGGGACGACACGCCACGGTCCGTCCTTCCATTACATGCACAGGAGACTGATAGGTCGTTCGTAGCTTCGCAGAGTCAAAGACAAGGTCGATGCATCCCTTGACGGCATGGTCGCGCACACGCGGGTCCGCGCAACGATCGACGAAGTGTCGGATTTCTTCTACGTTGACTCCCATGCCAAGGGACAGCTCGTGTCCCGCGTCATGGGCGACCGCGTTGTCGACCGCACGCGTCTCTACTCGCTCGTGGAACGTCCCATCGTCGAAGCTGCGTCCCAACCCTTGCACTACGTTGGCGTCGAGTGGGCGCTTCAGAAACACCCCAACATCCCCGCGCGCGACACTTGCTGCTTGGACGTACGTCCATATCCTTTGATGCCCCGACTGTAATGCCATCTTCTCCATGTAGTACCAAGACGAATTTTCGTTCATGGATCAAACGACGGGCGACGAGCGGCGCGGGTGGGCGCGGTGCACCCATTCCGTCGACATCGATGCTTGCCCAGACCTGGAAAAACAATTTGGAGTCATCCGCGCGACGGTGGTTCGGGTACGACGCGCACATGTGCACCAACGAACGACGTGTTCTCATCGAGTCCACCTTTGTAGTCGGGCCATGTGTTCTTGGAATCGACGGATTCGGGCATGCTCGACTACTTTCGCGTCCTCTTTGTTGACCCCGGCGGCGCCATCCTCAAGCGATTCGCGCCCCTCGTGCACAAGAACATTGTCAAACCGTACGGTTTGGCCGTACGTTCCAACGTCGTCTGTCGCGTCGTCGTCGTCACGTTCGTGTGGTGTGTGTAGGTCTTGAACCTCGAAGAACATTTCGTCAAGCAGCGCATGAAGCCGATGCTGGACATGCCGTCCCACTTCAAGGAGAAAAAGGAGATTGATTACTGCATGCAATGCTACGGACGCTTTAAGTGGATGTCTGTGAAGAAGCAGTGCCGCAGCTGTGGCGACGTCGTGTGTCACAAATGCTCGTCCGTGTGGGCGATTGACCTCGACATGGTCACGAGCGTCAAAGTCGATCTTTGTCAAGAGTGCGTCACTGGCGAACCCAAGCGGCCGCCGCGCGAGACTGCCGCGACGTCGTCCATGAGTTTCCCGTCGGGTACGTCATCGACGTTGTCACGCGCACTCACGTGGCACCACAGGCGGCGGATACGTCCACAACCCGACGCGTCCGCACAGCTACCGCACGTCTATGTATCGACCGACGGGCGAATTTCAGCCCGCGGCGATGCCGCACCAAGGCAACCAACATACCGCCCACCACATGCATCTGCCCCAGCGCAGCATCTCGGCCGGCCAAGCCCCGATCGCCGCCATCCACAACAATGTGTGCCCGCCCATGCTAGGTGAAAACGAAGGCGACGACCTTGACTCGGACATCCACATCCTCTCGCCCGACCAGTGGCGCCGGTCGTCGTCCATGGCATCTTCCATTCAAGATGGCACGCTCACGCTCCGCTCCGACTCGTCGTCCATTTATTTATAATCGTCAATGTTGTGACTCCATCAAAGGAAGTGAGACCTTCCGTGTCGTGGACCACCATAACGTCCTTTCAAATGTGCCACTGCCAACAAAGTAACATTTCTCCACGTGAACGATCCGACACAAAGTGGACGCGCCCATGAGATTTGTAGTCCCGTTATATTAATAACTCGCAAAACTACTCGCGGCACTCGCCGTCAAAGCAACGACGACGACGGGGTCGCCAATCCCAACGTTGCCGCCGATGCTGGGCGCCCAGTACTTGTGCAGCGACATGTTGTGCGGGGCGGCACAGCGGACGCACGCGCGAAAGTCCTTGGCCTGCGTTGGACCATCCGTGCACGCCTTGCACATGACGTTGGCGCACGCGACGCACTGCCGCTTTCGTCGGAGGAGCGAGAAGCGCTTGGTGCAGACATGGCACTTGGGGGCGTCGTGGATCGTGGCGGCGTCGAGGCCGCGGCGGTGGCGGTGTTCAAGCACAAAGCGGCGGACGAGCGCGTCGCCGAGGCGCGTCACGGACTGGGCCATGCGAAGGAGGCAGCGCTGGCTCGCGGTGCTCAGGCCACCGCCATTCTCATCGTGGGTGTCGGAGATGAAAAACGACACGTTGAGATGATGGCGGCGCGTGGTCGGATGCAAGACGCGTTCGGCCACGTAGCCGCACCGGTGGAACGCGAGGCGCATGATGTTGAGCGTGTGGGGCAGCGGGCCGCAGTGCGGGAGGTCGACGCTCTCCCAGACGGAGACGGCGACGACGTCCGTCTCTGTCGACTGGATCGCGTCGTCGGCGACAGCGACCGCCGCGCGCGTGCGTCTCGAGACGACGTCGCCGTACTTTAAAAAGACATAGTCGCGCGACGGGAGATGCACCTTGGCGTTTTGGACCGCGAGCCAATTGAGTGTCATCGACTCGGCCGACGACGACACCGTTGACGGCGGCGCGGCGTGGAGGACCGCGCCGTCGACAAACGTGCCATCCAAGAGGAAGCGCATCGTGTCTCGAAAGTCGGCAGTCGTTCTCATGTCGAGCAGCGCCAGCACGTCCAGAAGGTTGTAATCGGGCAGTGACACGACGGCCTTGATGGTCAAGAGGCCCGGCGTCGACACGTGAAAGAGCCGGACGGGGTCCCCCGCGGGGGACGTCGCGGCGGCCGACGGGATCGGTACGGCGACCGCGTCGAGCAAGACGTCCATGGTGTCGCGGCCCATCTCGCGCATCTCGGCCTCCAATGCGCCCCCCGCGTCGACGTGGAACGTCTTGAGCACGTGGCCGTAGAGCTGCGACGGGATCGACGCAAGCGCGAGCGTGTGCCGCGTCGGCGGCGGCGGCGTCGGGCTGCTGCTGCGGCTGCGACGACTCACGACGCTGCTACTGGCACTGCTGTGGCGGCTGCTGCTGCCGTCGAGGAAACAACTGCGGCAGAGTCGGCGTTGGACGGGCGCGCGCAGCGGCGTCGAGTCGACGCACGTGGCGACGCCGCATTGCGCGCACGCAACGTGTGCGTCGTTGGGTTGAGAGCAGTGCGCGCACCGCGGCGGGCGGGACGACGGCGTGGTCGAGGGAGTCGTCTTCAGCGCGTCCGCGACACGCTGGACAAAGCTGGCCACGCACGTCGCGGCTGCGAGCGATGCAAATTCGTCGTCGCGGGACGATGGCTCGATCGTGCATTCGTCGCCCCAGTAAAACGACGCGACGAGCGGCGTGGTCGCAGCCTTGTCGGCACGCGATCCGCGCCGGCTTGTGTCTGCCTTGACGACCAGTCCGCATCGATGGAAGGCATGCGTGGCGCGCCGGCGCCGCCTCCGCGGGGAAGTCTCGTCGACGCTGTGCCACACCGAGACAAGCGTGTCGGACCGCATGTTTGTGTGCTGGATAAACGTGTACGCGCGCGTCGCGTCGGTGTCTTGGTTGGCGTGCGTCGTTGAGGCCGCCAGCGACATCCATCGGACTTTGTCTTCGTGGTGCGTTTCGGGCGATGTCGAGGATGGGAGCGGGTCGTTGACGTCGTCTGCGTCGTCGTCGTCGAGGACGAGGTCGCCGAGCCAGGCACGGATGGACCGGTGTTTGTGTGTCGTGGCCAGGACGCCGGCAAGGGTCGCGTGGGGTGGAAGCCGCGCACTGGCTTTCGCGACATACCGCTGCGCGTCGTCGTCCACGAGTAGGACGACATGGACGCCTGCGACGGGGGACGCAACGGCGACGGGGGATGTTGAGGCCGCCGTCTCGTGGCTGCGCAAGAAGGACTGAGCGGCAGCGGCGGCGAACGCGGTGCAGTCGTCGTGCGACCTCCTCCTTGGCGTGTCCATCGACCTCACAACAAAGCAAGAGAGAGAGCAGATGTGACCTGATGGGCTATGACGCTCCCTCTGTTCGCCGTTGCACCTTCAGCCCATGTCTCCAGCTGGTTCCCCGGATGTAAAATGTCGACCGTAAGAACGCTCCGTTTAAGTACGATTAGAAGCAACCCACCAGCTGGGTGTGAGTGCCGCCAGCGCAGCCCTCGGGGCAGAGGAACACCCTCGCATGCGTGTGGCTGTCCAACATGCTTTGGACATGGAGAGGGTGCTGACACGCCCTGTATGTGGCGCTCTAGCTTCGTCATTGGCATGACCAAGCATCCCACCACCTTCCAGTAATCCGGTCAGGAGAGTAACGCAGTAATGTGGCGACACCAGCTGACGCGCCAGATGAAATGTCGCGAAAGCCCGTCGCAGGTGACTGATGCAGAGGGCCGCCCCTAGACCTTGACTTGTGTGGGTCGCGGAAAGGGACACGGCGGCAGCGGGGGGCAGGCGCGGGCAGCATCGAGGCGAGGTCGGGGTTGCGTGAAGGGGTTGTGCGCTTGTGATCCCATCATTTGAATATGGGTTGCGGCAGTATATTGGAAACGACAGGTTCAGGTTAGCTTGCACATACACCATGCCAGTCAAATTCCAAACAACCTGGTGATATCTCCAACATTGATATGAATTGAATCCAAGTATCAAATGTTAGAGGTATATGATGCACAAGCCCACTCTTGGAAATGAGATGTTGGATTCAACTTGACTCGTCGATCAGGCGTGTCAGCGACCGCATCCATGGTGGCCCTCTCTGATCGAGAGAGACGCCGTGTCGCTTGAAGTCGTAGAGTCTTAATCACCCATCGTCGCTGCCGCCGTGGGCTCCATTGCATCTTTCTTTACCGTGGGCATGAGTGACCTTGATCAACGCAACAACATCCAGTCTGTCTGTGTTTCACAACAGTCACTTGGGCAGCACATCCTCGGCCTTTTCGTCGTGAGATTGTTTTCATCCAATCAGAACTCGCAACGTACATTTCTAGCGCTTTTACTGGCTTTTTCATCCCATTTTTATGAGGTACAACCAATCAGAACTTAATGTGTGAATTCCCCAAATGAATGTGATCAGTCTTGACGACCAGCGACGACTGACTTGGAAAATGTATACTTTTCACATGGCTGATCATCCCACTGCACCCAGACACCTCGTTTGGAACGACGACGGGAGGAAATAAATAAGGGAATTACTGTTAGGACACAACAACGATCGGGTCCACAAAGTCATCGGGGGCGGTGTTCCGGCGGCGGAGGACGAGCTTCGACGGCGCCGTGCAGAGAATGCACGCATGCACTTCCTTCCCACGCACGCGCTTCACGTCCGAGCACTTGCCGCACACTTCATCACCGCAGACGCAGCAGTTGAAGCGCCGCCGGAGCGACGAGAACGAGTGCGCGCAGATGGCACAGACGCTCCCGGTTGACGACAAAAAGTGCGTGAGGAGCGTGAGTTGGCTCAGGTACTTGGAGATGACTGCGTTGGGGATTTCCGAGATACTCATTGCCATCTTGTGCATCCAGAGCTTCATGTAATTCGAGATCGCGCGGCGGCCCGTGTGCACTTCCGTGAGGAGGAACGTGAGTCGCAAGGTTTGGTCGAGCTCTTCGACGACAAAGCCGCTGCGTGTGATGTTGACGCGGACCATGTTGGCGAGGGGTGGCATCGGCGGGGTCGCGTCCAGCGGGATGCTTTCCCATGCCGAGACGCCCATCCGCTTCTTCGTCTTATTTGCGTCTTGGGTCACGATCGCACCATATTTCGCAACGATCGAATCGCGGAGCGGCAAATGCGTGCGCGAGTTGAGAAAGACCATCCACGTGAGGCTGAGGGATTCAGGGACATGGGTCGTGCGTGGCTCGGCGTGGAGGACCGACCCATCGACGAAGAGGCCGCCAAAAAGGTCGTGCATCGTGAGGTGGAAGCTTTCGAGCGTCGGCATCTCGAGCAACTCCATCACGTCAACGAGGTTGTACTTGGGCAGGATCAAGACACTCTTGACCACGTACGCGTCGGCGTCCTGCCGCTCAAACAATTGCGCGCCCTTGGACGGATCGCGCACGAGGTGCATGTTGCGTGTAGTTTCCGCGACAAGGTCATCCATCCACACGGGGCCGCGCATGCGCATGCGGTTGGTCTGCTCGGTTGTGAGGCGCACACTCGACGACGTGGCGCCGCGGTCACCCGACGACGCCGACGACGACGACGCGCGGCTCGGGTGGCTCTTGCGCACGTTGGACAGCGCCGTGCCACTCGCACGTCGTTCCGTCGCCTCGTCCAAATCCCAAATGACCGTCGGCTGCTTGGTGTCGGGCGCGACGATCGCTCTCGCAATGCACTGGTGGCACACCTTGACATCGCGCGGCTGTTGGAGGAGCGCCTTGACGTCAACGCACCGGTGGCACACGACGTGGCCGCAGATGCGGCAAAACGTCCGCTTGCGCACGAGCGAAAACGATTTCGTGCACACGTGGCAGCTTGTGCCGTCGCGGACGCGGGGCACGAGCACGACGCAGCGCTTGGAGAGCTCGTATGCAATCAGCGCCTTGCCAATGCCCGAAATCGACGCGAGCACTTGCTGCATCCACGCTTTGGTCTTGGTCGAGACGGACAAATGCACCTCGGACAGTACAAACGAGACGCGGCACACGTGGGCATTGTCGCCACCGACCGTGTCCTCCACGACAAAGCCCGTCCGTTGAAACTTGCGCCGCGTCGGGTTGGTGTTGGGAATTGGCCACACAAGACCCTTGTCGACGTCGACGCTTGTCCAGAGCACGACGCTGCGGCGGTTGTCGTGCTCGAGGTACTTCATAAAGACATAGTCGCTCGTGAGGCCACCGACGTGCCGCAAGAGGAGCCAGTTGAGCGTCATCGTGTCATTGTTGGCAAACAAGACAGCGCCATCGAGAAAGAGCCCGCCCAAGAGCGCGCGCAGGAAATGGTGCACGAGGTCCGTCGTTGGCATCGTGAGCATCTCGACGACCGCGCGTCGACTGCATTTCGGGATGAGCACGACCGACATCATCGTGTACATGTCGTCGTCTTGGTGGTCGTAGTACTGGAGTCCATGGACGTCGCGAAGCTGCCGCATGGTCGTGGCCGAGAGAGACGTGAGGTCGTGAACCCGCTGCCGCGCCAGTGCTTCAAATTGATGGACGCGAGAGACATGGATCTCGCGCGCGGCGTCGCGGAACATGTCGCCACTACTCGCGCTGTGGCTGCTGCCCGTCCGCGTCAACGACGCCGACGACCGCTGGTGGCGGCGCGGCATCGACGACGACGGAATCTGGTAGCAATCGCGACAGAGCGCCACGCGCGTCTTGCCCGCGTCGTGCTGTACGAGTGGTTTCCGCACGCTGCAGCCAAAGCACATGGGCGCGGCGCAAAAGCCGCACGTGAATTTCGGTCGGACGAGGGAAAAGGCGGCGGCGCAGAGGCGGCACGTGGGGCCATCGACCGTCGGTGTCGTCACGAGGGGCATGTGGGCAAGGCAGTGTCCCATGAAGAGAGTCGAGAATGACGCGGGCGAGAGCTCTGAGAGGAGGAGGAGAAGGTAGTGGCGCGTGCGCGGCTCGGGGTCGGAGAGCACAAACGACACCTTGATGGTGCCGCCTTGGTCTTCGACGGCGAGGCCGCACCGGTGAAAGCTTCGACGGACGGGCGCAACGGCGATGCAGCTGCTGGTTGGGGCGAGGATATTGTCGTCTGAGGCGAAGCTGTCCCAGACGACGACCCCCAGCGTGTCCGAGAGCACCCTCGCGTACGAGAGAAACACATAGTCGTGGTGGGGGAGGCGGGGTTTTGCGCCTTGGAGCACAACGTAGTGGCGGTGGACGCCATCAGCGGTCGAGTCGAGCACGACGCCATCGACAAACCGGCTGCCAAAGAGCTGGCGGAGGCCAAAGGCCATGGCGGCCGAGGTACTCCAGTCGAGCGAGGCCACGACGTCCTGAAGCGGCACGAGACGCGGGAGATAGACGACGGCCTTGACCGTGAAGCGATCAGGGCCACTCCTTTCATAGAGTTGAATGTCCTTGGCTTCCTTGACGAGGGTCATGGCGGCGTCGTCGACGAGGCATTCATGGCGGAACGCATGGAGGCAGTCGATGGCTTGGTCGTGCAGACCAACGTCGTCCGCACGATCTCTCTTGATGGCGGCCGCCACGATCGGCGTGCTGAGCTCGGTCGTGCGCTGGCAATGGCGACACGGGTCGACGGACTCGGTCGCGGCCACAAAAGCGAGCAAGTCCACGGCCTGGGCCATCTTGGTCAATAGCGACCGCGCCCGGACATGGGGGTTGTCGACTTGCGAGACAAAGCACGAGAGCCGCAGCGCCGTGCGCGTCGGACACTCTTCGACGACAAAGCCACATCGGTGAAACACAACCGTCGCCGTCGCCTCGTACTCGCGCACGGGCAGGTTTTCCCACACCGAGACGCCGACGGGTTGGCTGTGGTCATTCAATATGGTGCCGTATTTCAAAAAGAGCGCTTCGTCGCGGTCGAGTGCGACGACGTTGATGCTCCACGCGTCGGGCGCGTCGGCGTCTGTGGGCGAGACCGCATGGAGCACTTGGCTGTCCATGTAAAGCGCACCAAAGAGGTGGCCCATGCCGTGGCTGAGTGCGTTGCAGTCGGCCATTTCGAGCCGTCGGAGCAGCGCGTGGAGGTTGGTGTGTGGCACGCGCGTGACGGTCTTGGTTGTGTGCACGTTGTCGAGCGTGCACTCGTACACTTGCACGTTGTGGGCCTCGCGCACGAGCGTCATGTCGGTGTGGTGCGCGAGCGCGAGCAGTTTCTTGGCGCAGGACGAGCCGAGTTCGCGGAGGCCCTTGGCTTTGACGAGCGAGAGCGCGAGTTTCTTCATTTTCTCGCGGAGCGGATCGGTGTTGTGCATGAGTTCAGGGGACGAGTGGGCTCGCAGCATATGTCCGGACGACGACGACGACGACGACGTGCGCGTGGTCCGCGCGGCCAATGTCGGCGGCGGGGGTGGGTGCACGCGATACTTGAGCGTCGCGCAGCGCGAGCAGACGCGGACGTGCACGGTGCGACCGTGCTGCTGCACGTTGCGCACGCTCGTGCAGCTCGGACAGAAGAATTTGCCGCAGACGGAGCAGAGATGGCGCTGCTGCTTTGTGAGTGGCGTGGGGCACGCGACGCACGCGGCAGTGGCGGGGCCGGCAACGTCGCCGTCGAGGAAGAGGTCGTGCCGCGAGAGAAAGTGGGAAATAAGCGCGTTCGGGAGCTCGGAGAGGCACACAAGCGTGCGCGTGAGCCAGTTTTGTGTGAGGTGGGAGACGCCGGTCTTGACGGGGTGGCTTTCGCTCAGGATGAACGAGACGCGGACGTGGTTGCGCATGGGAAACTTTTGGACGATGAAGCCACACCGACGGAAATGGAGACGGTTCACGTGGAAGGATTCGGGCAGCGGCGGACACGCGTCGAGCTCCAAGCTTTCCCAGACGCAGACAAAGAGATGGTCCGTCGAGTCCATTGCCGGCGGTCGCCGCGACGTCGACGAGTTCTTCTTGATGTTTTGGCTGTATTTGAGGAAGACGTAGTCTCGATGTGGCACTTGGTCGACGGATGCATTTGCGAGTGCCATCCAGTTGATGCTGAGGCTTTCGTGGGGGACGAGAGCCGTGGGCGCCGCGGCATGGAGGACCATCCCGTCGAGGAAGACTGCGCCAAATATTTCATGCATCGTGTGTCGGAACGCATCTGTCGTCGGCATGTGCAAGAGGTCCATCACGTCGGACGCAGCAATCGTAGGAATCGTCACGACCCCCTTCATCGTGTACATGTTCTCTTCGGCATGTTCGTAGAGCGCGACGCCGTTCGATTCGCGCAATGGGATCATGGGGAAATCTGTGAGGAGCGCATGTGCCCTTGCCTGGCCGAAGAGCCGCAGCTTCTTCTCCATCACATCGCTCACCTGGATCTTGTACTTCTTCTCCACGAGAGAGAACATGGCGTCGTCCGTCGCGCGGATGAGCAGTTCGGCTTTGTTCTCGCACAGGCCTCCCGTGAGTAACTGCATGCGTTAGCCACATTGTTGGGGGCACCCAAACGGTGCGTTTACGCACGCTTTGTTGGAATTGTAGAAAGGTGTTTTATCTGGCGTCCAAGAGGGTTAATTTGATCAGACACGACACATCACCAACAGACCAATCAGCAAAGACGAAATCAATACCTAGGAGGGCCGCCACGACCAAACCGCACGAGGTCCTGGCAGTCGATTTGCCCAATAATTTGAAAGTGTTCCGGATAATACCGGATAAAGTCAGATATTGTAAGAGAAACGGCGACGATATGCATGATATCATGCTTTTATATCATGCATTTCGTCACCCAAGACTTTCGAGCCTCAGTAAGTGATATTTCATGGGACAGTTTAATTGGGTCCAAATGAACTCCTTTGAGGGCAAATCGTCAAATTTCATCCCAAAAAGTGTCAATATTTGTCTCGGTTTCATTTTTGACGACGAAACCTGTCTGAATGCATCTATGTGAGTCTCCCTGCCTATGGAGTGGTGATCAGACAAGTGGGTGCTACTTCCAAGACTTCAACTCGGTCAATTGATGCATTAAGATCACAGTGGCCGCCTCGTGAGGGCGGCGGGGTCACCTGTGATGTTGCGCCGCAGCCGCGGTGGCCCATTCCCTGGCTTGGTCTTCTCGGTGGCCGTCGCGTTGCAGCAGAGAAAGCAGACGCGGAGGTCGCGGGTGTTGGCGGCATGGAGGAGCCGCTTGGTGGCCGAGCACTTTTTGCAGACGGGGTGCCCGCAGATCGCACAGTGCTGCTTTGGTCGGAGGAGGTTGAACGACTTGGCACAGAGGACGCAGTCGTTGCGGTGGACGAGGGCCTGCGCGGTAGTTCCGACCTTGCTCGAGAGCTGGAGGCACAGGACAGCCTCGGTCACATGGCGGACGCATCGGACGAGCGCGTACATCCACGACTTGGTCGCGGCGGACGCCGACACCGACGCAGACGTCATAAAGTGGATGTGGACCCCGCCGCCGTCGGCTTCTTCGACGAGGAAACCCGTGCGTCGCATGGTGAGGCGCTGGACGGGCACGGATTGCGAGCGCGGCATGGGTGGATGGGTCGCGAGGTCGACGCTTTCCCAGACCGAGAAGGCCGATTTGGTCAAGTCGGTTTGGTTCACTTTGAGGAAGACGTAGTCGCAGTGCTCGAGCGCGACGTTCTTGGGGTTGCGCAGGACGAGCCAATTGACCGAGCTATCAGGGCCAGCATGGAGCACGCGGCCATCGACAAAAAGCGAGCCAAAGAGGACACTCATGACGAAGCGGAAGCTTTCGGTCGTACCCATGTGGAAGATCTCCATCACGTCTTGCACAGCATGTGACGTTGTGATCGTGCCGCGCATCGTGTACGTCCGATCGTCGTCGTCTTCGCAGTCGGTCATATCAATCCCAAACGGATTCGTCTCGCGGTACGGGCGCATGTTGCGGCGACGGACGAACGGTTGGATTACGGACGTGCGCAATTTCGCCAGCGGGACGCGGTCGCCAGGCTCGCTGAGATGCAGAATTGGCCGGTGGTACGCTGACGACGACGTCGACGACGACGTCGACGACGATGGAAAGTTTGAGACGGAGCCAACCGACGACATGGACATGCGAGTCGTGCTCAGGATACTGCCGCCACCGCTTGGCGGCTCGCGGCTCGCAAGCGCGCCAATGCAGAGGCGGCAGATGCGGACGTCACAGCTGCAGCCTTGTTGAAGCATCTTGGTCGATTCGCAGCACCGGGCACAGACAGCTTCGCCGCACTCGCCGCAAAATTGCTTGGGGCGAAGCACCATGTTGAACGACTTGGTGCACATGTAGCATGTGTCGGTCGTGTCGTGGAAGAGCATGACGCCGCGCGGCGCGAGCGTTCGCGTGGCGTGGTACGAGAGGACGGCGCCACAAAAGCTCGAGACGCAGGCGTTGCAGACCCGGAGCATCCAGTTTTCCTGGAAGAGCAGCATCTTGCGCGGCTGGCTCACAATGAACGAGACATGGAGGTCCCGCGCGCCGCGCCGCTCGAGGAGAAAGCCCCATGTGGCCGACGGCATGCGGACCTTGCCGAGCGCACAGGCCCACGTTTCGCTGCCTGGAAGCGGCGTGCTCTGCCACACGGACGACGCGGTCTCGTCGGTCGTGCGTTGGTTGTACTTGAGGTAGACAAGGTCGCAGTTTTGCATGCCCGTGGATTCAAAGACCGACCAGTTGAGTGACACGGACGTGTCATCGACGTCGTCGTTGTCCGCCGCGAGCACGAGCCCTTCGACAAAGAGTCGACCAAAGAGCCGTGTCATGACAAAGTTGTGCAAGTCGCTCTGCGCCATGGCCAACATGGCCAGTACCAACTCGAGGTCGTAGGCCGGTGCGACAAAGTCAGCCTTGAACGTCGTCGCGTGGGACGACGCGAGCGAGTAGAGCTGCGTCCCGTTTGACTCCTTGACGAGGTGCATAGGCGCGACGGCCAGCTCCATGAGATGCGCCGACGCCGCGAGGCCGCGCTGCCGCAGGTCCTCGAGCAGCTCGGGGGTCATAACCACGTCGGCCGGGTGCGTCGAGTCGCATGTGGACGTCGCGCCGTCGGACCGCGCGCCGCTGAGACCGCTGCGCGCCGTCACGAGCAGCGTGTCGAGCGCGGCAAATTGGCCGTCGAGCGCGTTGCTGTAGCAGCCGAGGCAAACGCGGTATTCGTCGACGGCGCCGTCGTGGTGGAGGTAGTGCTTCTTGACGCACCGGCCGCAATGCGACGCACCGCACGTGTGACAAAAGAGCATTTGCCGCGTCGCGGCGGAAAAGAGCTTGCCGCAGGTCGTGCAACTCGAGGCCGTGGTGGCGGCGGCAGTCCGATGGAGCGGCGACTGCGAGAGGAGATACGCGGCGCAGACGTGCGGGAGGCGCCGGAGGCCGCGCAGCCACATGTCCAGGGTCGCGAGCACAGACGGGTTGTTGTCGGACGGTGGGGCCGAGATTGACAGGGCCACATGGACGCCGAGGTCATCTTGTCGGATGACGCAGCCGCTGCGGACGATGCCCGACCGCCGGGCACTCGTGTCGTGGTGGATGACGGCGTCGATGATGGCGTTGCTGTCCCACCCAGATACAAATGTCGATTCGTCGATGGGTGTGTTCACCTTGGCAAAGAGGTACTCGCGCGGCAGGAGCGACGCGTCGGGGTCGGGAAGCACGATCGCATTGACGCTGAGCGCGTGGCGGCTGAGGAGAACTTTGGCGTCGATGGATTCGAAGAGCTCCTCCATGACGAAGCGGAAGAGCGACTGCGACGTCGTCGTGAGCATCGAGACCACGGTGGAATAATGATGCGCCGCCAACGTCACCACACCCGTCTTGGTGTACATTTCGGCCGTCCGAGACTCATACACGCACATATTTTCAACGTTCGCGACGAACGTCATGTGGTCCTTGAGCGCGAGGAGGTAGTCGGCAGTCTCACCGCCGCGCGCGAGGAGCGCCGCTTGATCGGATGGGGCGATCAGGTGCTGCTGTTCCATGCCTCGAAATCTGTGTGCGCTTTTTGACCGGCGTCGCCCAGCTTGACAGTGTGGAGAACGTCTATCATTTGATTTCACTACAGGTATACTGAATGAGAGTCGAATTCGATGTATATGCATGTGTATAGTATACTTGAAAGCATATATTTCGAGAATCTTGGAAAAACCCTTGCGTGTCTTTTCATCTCCTTTTTGGGTCGTTTCGGTGGGTAAATCCCATGGCCGACCAGGTTCCAATTGTATCTCTTGAATAATGTATGTTTTAGTGGTGCGACAGTGGTCATTTTTTTCTATTTTGAATTTTCGCCATGGGATATACTCCTTTGTTTCATTTCCATCTCCTTTTCTTACCATTCCGACAAGGTCGTGCTCCACCCGCCTTTTTGTGGCCATCATCATGTCGACTGAGCAAGCATCGCAGGACACACTGACAGCATCGCCATAACTCCGACACAAAGGATAGTCAAGTCTAGCACATATGCAGCGACGAACGGTGGTGGCAAGTTTCGTCCTGGTTCGCTTCCTTCATCGGAGGAATTGTGACCAATTGAGAGCACGAGTCCGTTCAAGTGGTCGCTTTCTTACTCCACGCAAGCGACTAATGCGCCGCGTCCAACTTTTCACAACGATCGTGGATTGACGCTCAGAGAAGTCGTCTGTGGAAATGGACCAAAACCAACACACAACCCGTACTTTGAGGGAATCGAATGTGAAGTTCCCTTGACTTGGCGGTCCGGTGTGTCATTTTGGGGCCATGCGCAAAGCATCACGATGTAGAGCATCGAAAGGGCAATGCTGTTAATGGGCTCCATTCTGCACCGTGGGGCAAGGCATGATACAAACGACAAGCTTTGGGATGCCATGCATGACGACGAGTACACTCCAGAGTACACAACTTGGAACTTGTGTTTATCTCGTTAGCCCAGAGTATACTAGTGTTCTGTATGATCCGACATACTTCCTCCAGTTACGCTCAAAACACGAGAAGTTTTGTGACTTCCACTGGTGTCGTTCGAGCAAGCGCTAATCCAATCAACTCTTGAGGACAACATGCTTGCGAGATGTTCACCCTCGAATCGTCTTGGCATGCATGATAGTGCGATTGGCTGGACTCGCATATCCAGCACGACATACTCAAACATCTTCCATATGTGTGTCGTCCGATGTGGAGTCGCATGTGGAGGTGTCAAGATGTCCTGTCAGCGTCGTGGCCCAAGCACAAGTCGCTTCTGACGGCATCGATTCGCCTCGAAAAAAGGTCATTGACACGATTCAATTCTCAGTTGTTGAGCTTGGCATTGCAAGCGTTGGTCGCTCGGATTTGTTGTCGAACAATCCAGGCAACGAACTGGTTCAAGTCAGTCAATCACCAGTTACAGTATTAATAGAGGAAGGAGGATTAAAAACCAATCGGAAGACAACACTGATAAAACCTCTCCTCCTTTAATATCCTCCAAATTCACCCCACTGTGACGAATCCCTTCAAGATATATAATTTAGGGTGCATAGCAATTCACATAAGCCTTCTCGTCAAGGGCGCTGGGTCACCCCAGTGCAGTATAAGGTAGAGGAAGCTGTAGAAGTAGAAATGGTCGAATGGACAATAATGCGATGACATTCTGGATCTTTCTCGCAACAAATATCTTTCCCAAATACTAGTAGTCTATTTTGACTGCTCAAATACACAACCAAAATGCAGAAACGAGCCAATTATGTCAAAGTCAATCTATTTTGTCCAATGGGCTGTCGTCAGTGACACTCCTCCGCGACCTGACACGCTCACGACCCAACCGCGCCGACTGCATTCCACAATCTTCCCTGCGCGCACCACCACACGACGACAGCAGCGCAGCCATGTCCCTGCCGCTTCCTGAAAACTTCTTCCGATGCCCGCCACTGGCACAGTACGAGCGACAGCAATTGATCGACTACGCGCGTCTCGTGTGCGAGGAAACGATTGCCAATGCCATGGCGATGCAGTCGGCGCCCGTGAAGAAGATCGTGACAAACCCGTTTACCAAGCGCCAGGCCATTGTACGTCTTGCTTTCTCTCTCGCTCCATGGACTTTCTCTTCCCTCAAACATTCCTAGATCCGGCAAGGCCCGTACATCAACGATGCGTCCATCGATGCCGTGTGTGCGTACACGCAGCTCACGGCGTCGCTGGAGGCCGTTGCCGACTTCTTCTACGTCGACTCGCCCAAGAAGATGCGTGACTACGCTGACGTGATGGCACAGACCGTCTTGGACCGACAGACGCTGTACACGCTCGTGGATCGTCCACTGCGGGGACACAAGCGACCCAAGGGCCAGCGCAAGGACAGCCCACTTCACTACATTGGCATCGACTGGGGTGTCATCAAGAGCGAACTTGGCGGCATTGTCGCCAACCGCGACGCGTGTCTTCTCGAGGTAGAACCTTCGCCATCCACCCCTGCTCTCATGGGATGACCCCCAGGTGCACGATGAATTTGTCTATGTCGATCCGTCGACCAAGGTGCCTCGCCGCGGTTTTGTTCGCGCGTTCGATTCCGTTGACATGGCATGCTGTCCGTCGCTTTACAAGTCCCATGGGTTTGTCCGAAGCAATGCCAAGCGGGTAGCATCTCTCCCTCAATTCGTGTGGGTCTCACAGCGACATATTCCTAGTCGGGGCACGTGCTCATCGAAACGGACGTCGAAGGCACGTTTGACTTTTACAATGTTCTTGTCCTTGTGCCCAACGGATATGCGCCCCGTGTCCTCGTGCGCCAAAGCGTGCTGCGGACAGTGTCGCAGGTCCACACCCGATCCGCCGCCGCCTCTCCTCACGCGCACATATCTCGTAGGTGCTCAACCTCGAGCAACATTTCCAATCGCGCCGACTGGCCCACCACGTCTTCCGCGCGTCGTCCAGTGGAGCTCGTCCAAGTATGAGCATGCACGACGGCAAGCGCCCCACATCAACATCTCTCACGGGCGCATGTGGGCGTTGCATGAAGCTCTTTCATTTCTTTTCGACCAAAACGACGTGCGTCAAGTGCGTCGAGGTACGCCCGACCTCAGCACCTGCGTTGACATGCCGCGTGTGTAGCCTATGTGCTCGTCATGTTCGCTCAAAGTCAAGATGGACATCGGGGGCGGCGAGACCGTGATAGTATGCCACAACTGCTTCAACGACGGGAGCACAGCGCTCCACCGCCGCCCGCTCTCGCTCACAGCATGTACGGTGTTTCTTGTTGCGTGGCCGACTCACATATCTCTAGCCTATGTGACGACGCCGTCCGAGAGTTCGACCTCGGGCTTTCATTTGCACAGCAACCGCCAACGCCAGCCATCATCTCAGAAAAGCAAGACAACGTCGCTGGATCCGACCGTGTGCGTCGTCGAAGAACGGCCGACAGTGTTCCAGAACGGCCGATTCGAGCTGTGTGAATCGTCCGTCTCGATGGCCATCACCGACTACACCGCCGCGACGACTACGATGACAAGCTCATTCAGCGCGTACACCGACACGACTGTCATGGAGAGTACCCATCGACGGTTTCCTGCCACAACCAACAACTTTTTCCAGCGTTGAGGCGGCGGCGGCGCACAGAGATGACGCGAGACTCTGTAATTTAATCGAGTTGGCCATTGCCTCCGTGACCTTGGAGCACAAAGGGGTCGATCGATTGACGAAGTGGACCGCAGTTGGACAGTACAGAAGAATCGCAATGAGGTTGACATGATTGAGAGGGTGAGATCAATATTTCGCCTGCCATAAGCCTCACCAATAAGCCACCAGGAAGCCCACCACCCCAGGATGACATATGCATGTGCGACGGGTGACTGACGTTTTCTCAACTGGACCGAGGCCAGCAGATTCACTAAGTCGAGCTTGCTCGACGATAGACAGCAGCAGAGTCGCTCCCACCACAAGCACCAGAGAAAGTCAACGCGAGGCACATCGCAGCGTACATCCTTTCGTTGATGAGAGAGGTGATGTGCGATATACTCATTTGGATTTCAGTTGCGTGCTGCCGATCGAGACAGTAGTTCGAAAGAAGCCCACGGGAGGGATGTCATTAAAACTGCCGCCGACTGTTTAAACACAGGGTTAAATGTCCCTATTGTATTGAGCCAATCATCGTTGTTACAGACAATTTTAGCCAATCACATCCAGATATTGTTTTCTTTATAGCCAATCATAGCTGTTATCTTGAAAGGCCACAGCTCAAATGATTTAAATTGACCTATGGTCGACCAGATGCCTTGATAATTGTATGCAACACTGACAATTCAGCCCATTTAAAAATACCTTTAATATGTTGTCGACCGATCTTGATTTTTGTATGTAATTTTATTCGAGGGACATGATGACCGTCTACCACGGCCGTGGATTTACACTTGATTTAAATATCCATGTCTCCCACCCGCATCGTAGTTCAGGATACAAACTGCAGCACGCAAGACACCAAGTGAGCTCCAAGTAGATCTGAATTTGCCAGCTTCCCCATCACACACTCGCCGCCATGACACTGCCGCTTCCACCAGGCTATTTCAACTGCCCGCCGCTCGCGCACTATGAGAAGCAACAGCTGATTGCATTCTCCCGCGTCGTGTGCGAGGAAACAGTGCAGAGCGCCATGTCGCTTCAATCGGCGCCGATCAAGAAGGTAGTCACCAACGCCCACACAAAGCGCCAAGCAATCGTACGTTCCATGATATGTCTCCCTTGTGTTCAACTCTCTGTTGCGACTAGTTGCGCCAAGGACCGTTCGACGGCGACGCATCTATGGACGCGATGTGCTCGTACACGCAAATCTCGACTTCGATCGACGAAATCGCCGACTTCTTCCGCATGGAGAGCCCGCAGAAACTGCGCACGTACGGCGACGTCCTCGGACAGACCATTCTCGATCGTCGCACGCTCTATACGTTGGTGGATCGAGCACCTGCCGCGACTGTGTCGAAGCGCAGCCAACGCTGTGATGGAAAAAGCCCCGTGCATTACGTTGGGGTCGAATGGTGGGCATCCGACGCGAGTCTCCCAGGCCTCTTTGTCTCGCGCGATACATGCGTTGTCGAGGTACACTCGCTCTTTGTCACTCATCTCACAGGATGCATAGTGCCACGATGAGTTTGAGTACTTTGACGCCGCGACCCGCAAGGTCTGCCGCGGTTTTATCCGCGCCTTCAACTCTGTCGACATGGACTGCTGCCCGTCCATGAAGAAGTCGCACGGTTTAGTCCGCGGTCACATCAAGCGCGTACGTCGTTGTCCCCATGGTCGCATGATGCTGACCGCTTGTCTAGTCGGGGCACATATTCATCGAGACAGAGACCCCCGGCACGTATGATTATTACCACGTGCTGACGGTGCAGCCGAATGGACTCGTGCCGCGCGTGGCTGCCAATGCTTTCATGCAGCGCCAATGTGTGCGGGTATGTCGACGCTTATCATCGTCGCGAGGATTGTCTTTGACATGTGATGGGTAGATTCTCAACTTGGAACAACATTTCCAAATGCAACGCCTCCACCCCCCCACGGGCAAACTCTCGATGGGCACCCGACCGAGCGAGACCAAGTCACTCGGCTGTCTCCTCTGCCATCGACCCTTTGGACTCTTTCGTTTGAAACACCAATGCAATCAATGTGACGAGGTAGAGACTGTGGAAGCGCGACCACTCATTTTTCGTGTCTAGATGGTCTGTACGAACTGCAGTTTGAAGTGCAATCCCACGCCCCACCCCTCGTCCGGCACAACCAAACACCGCGTGTGCCATCGGTGCTTTAACGGCGGCGTTTCGGCCCGCCGTGCCTTGTCGCGCTTCTCCAGTACGACCACTAGTCCTGCTAGGATCAGACCCTAACCCTTGATCTAGCCCTGGCCAGCACCGTCTTGTCGTCGCGCGAGTCGGACCTCTCATCAGATGGTGCCGTGCCGCCCAATTCGATTGTGCTGCAGTCGAATCGCTCGCTCTTTGACCACGTGCTCCGTCAAAGTCTCGACCTCCACGATGACCCGACGCGCTGTATCGTCCAGGAAATGGTCATGCCGCAGTACTACGACGGCCAGTTTGCCTTTTGCTCGTCCCCAACGTCGTCAGTCATCACGGGCGTCTCGTCCAACATGCTCAGCTCGTTTAGCTCGTACGCCGACTCGGTCGTGGGCGTCCGCGATGTCTAGGGTCCGCATGTTTATTTAATGACAAGTTATTAGTATTTGTTCACGGTGCATGAACCATGAAGTGCCTGTGGTGCTGGTGATGGAACTCGTTTTGCTTCGGGCAGAGCTGACCCATGCGCTTCGTCGCTCAGTCGCCCAGCTCTCCATGTCATCTCACGGGGGTCTCGACAACTTTGAAAAGAAAAAAGGTTGGGTTTCGCGATCGGCGTTGGGCCATGTTGTAATCCGTGGGGCAAATACTATGAGATGACAAGCCTCCATGACACCTTGTTATTTCCTCAATTTTCACCCAAGTCGTTTTGCACGTATTTCAATCTTTCAGCCAATATGACGAAAACCAATTTGACATGAAATCTCCGTCGTCGTGACACCTCCTTGTGCCACCTCTCCATCATTTCATGATTCATCTTTATGCGCAATCCCGCATTCTACTCATGGTCAGCAAATCAGCCATCTCGATCAAGCCCTTGACGCCCCTCCTTCCCAACGAAGCAGATCTCGTCATATCGTCGATCTGGAATGAGCACATGGTCTATATATTGGACGTAACGACGTGAGGTTGAAATTAATCGGTCTGGTGGCAAAAGGCAGACACACTTGCTTTGTTGAAAGGAGACAATAGAGCGCTTGGCAACTCATGCCCATGATGCGAGCATATCACTCCCTCAACGGCACCCGAGGTCCACCGCCCCACTTCCTCCCAAGACATCAACGCCGCAAAGCAACCTGCGTCCCGCATCCTCCAAGCACATGCCATCTCCACGAGTCGCGGCATTTTCTTTCAGAGCCGAAGGTGGCGATAATGTCGGACCGCCGCAGGACCCTCGCGACCACGGACAATTCAACATCGCCTCGTCCTTCTGCGCCTATGTGCTGCCAACGAGTTAAAAGACCATACAGGCATATATGGATTGCATCCAAGCCACTAATGGTTTATAATTGAGTGCATGCGTTGCCCCACTTCCTAACGCACTTCCTAACGATCGCGCACGAACGATCCAGACACACACGAGGGCCATAGATTAATAATTGAAATCACCACCGGGGTGGCACGCGAGCGAAACGCCATCGACCGAGCTCACGCAACTTTCTTTGGACGAAAACTGGAGCGATTTCGACGACGAGCAAAAGCTGACGATGCCGCGACGGACGCGCGCTTTTTCGTCGTCCGTGTCGGTCACGAGATCAAAGAAGTCTTCGCATGGTATGTCCATGGTGCTTTGTGGTGGCGCTGCTGGGTTGACGGACGACGATGACGCCTTCCACGGGACGAAATGGAGGTGCGGGGTCACGACTGCATATCATGTGATGTGATGGTCACGACATGGACGACGTACGGCTGTGGATGGACGAGGGGGTGCGCCCACAATATGGCATGAGGCCATCCGTGACACAGGCAGTGCAGACGCGCACCGACACTTTATTGGACTGTCGCAAAAGCAAGTCCCATCGCTTGCTGCATGAGGTGCACACGACCTACAACCATTATGGGTGGAGGATTGCGAGGCAGCATCGTTACCTGGCCGCATTTTCGACAATGCTTCTTGGGAAGGAATAAATGAAATTTCTTCTGGCAGTGGCGGCAGCACGAGACGTGGTCCTTGGGCTCATAATTCTCGACCGACTCAAAGATGCATTGCTGGAGGTAGACGTTCACGCGACGCGCTTGGAGGAACTCTTCCAAGTTCAAACTCTAACACGAGATGAGACACAGAGTATATTCTCCATGGTTGTACCCGCGCGCAGTGCCGCTGCATGGTTGAGAGCGTGGCCAGGCGTGGCATGTGTTTGTGTGGCGCCACGACGACGACAGAGAACAAGTCGAGCGTGTTGGGGTCGTCCGTCTCAAAGAAGATGTAGCCCGACTAGACAAGCATGAAAAATGAGGAAAGAGAGACGGCGACGTACGCGGTGGTGGTGTGAGCGGACGAGGCCATGGGAGGCCTTCAACGACGGCACGCAGTCCAAGTTGATGGAGCTCGTCGCGCGGACAAACCCGCGCCGCTTTTCGCCGCATTCGGCATCGACGAATTCAAATTCGTCGTGGCACTGCAACGATGCAACACTGTCAGCCCCCGAGTGCGATGCAAAACACCAACCTCAATATAACACGCGTCGCGGTTGGCAAAGAAGAGTGGCGTCTTGGTCACGATCCAGTCAATCGCAACGTAATGGAGGGGGTTCACGGGCTGCTTGCGCGACGACGCGGCGTTGCGATCGAGGAGCGTGTAGACGCTTTGATGGTCGAGGATCGTCTGCCCCGTCACGGTCCCGTACGCGTGCAGTTTTTCGTGCGAATTCAAGTAGAAAAAGTCGGCAACCTCCTCGATCGTCGACGAGACTTGGGTGTAGGCACATACACCGTCAAGAAGAGGTTGAACGACGTCATGCCCTTGTCGTATCTACACGCGGCCATGCGGGTGAGGATGTGGAATCGCGGTCGCGGATATATATGTACCCGTGCTGTTCGTTGGGTCGTCTGGCTAGTTACGAGCGCCTTGAGCGGCGCTTCCTGCATGGTCAACGCATTGAGCACTGTTTCATGGCATATCTGCTGGCCATATCCGATCCACCGGTGCTTCTCGGCGCGATCGAGCAGCGGTGCCCTGAATGCGTCGGTCGCGAGCGGGAACGTTATCGGCATTGCCGGTCGAAATGAATTGTGTGAAAATAAATATCTTGGTGCGATGCACGTTCGAAAGAATGGGGTGGCCACCCATATGCAACATTCATTGGCTATAATTTAACTGAATTAGAGATATGATTGGTCGAAATTGAAACGGCCGATCCGCACATTTCCTGAACGAGCGCCGAACGTGCGACATCTTGATTGGTTTGAAGGAGGAAGGAGCGGGAGATGGAGTTCCCGCTGAAGAGGACGGCGGGAAGCTTCATCTTCATGAGTCATCGAGGAGACTCGACAACGTGGTATTTGTGATCTCTGCCGAACAGCCAAGAGACTGACAAAACTGCCGTGCCAATGAACCAGATCGTTGCTCCTTGTCACCCGACAAGGGGCAACGATCTGGTTCATTGGCACGTAAGAATCATTGGATGCACCCGCATGCATGCACCCATGTCCACATGAAGTCGAGGTGGAGCCTTTCAAATCCACGCTTGGGCTCGCTTGGGCCACGTGGGGTCGCAACATCGAAGAGGGTGACCCTCAATAGCCACGCATGATTTTCGACGGTCAGAAGTTTGGAGGTTATCCAACACGAAGCAGATGCAAGCTGAATCTGTAGGTTGATGGCGAAGAGATTGTGCCCACAAACAATGCTCGAGGGGCGGGAATGCCGACCCAGCCAGGCAGCGGCGCACGCGAGCAAGCGACGCATTCGGACATCGGGCAGGGAAGATCCGGAGAACGATATTTTTGAAAATACCACACGTACATGATTGGCTATAATCGTTCAATTTATATCCAATCATATTTGCGTTACGAGTATATAGGAAAGTTATTCAATTGGCTATAAATAAACAAATTAAACCATGTGATTGGCTCTTTTTGATTTAATTCACTCTCGATCCAGGAATTCGTCGGTGGACGCCACATCTCAACACGGTCATGCTTTCGTTGATGCGTGTCTCCGCCGTGCGCGCGGCCAAGCCGAATGCCACGAAGCTCCTCTTCCCCCAAGTGCAGGGCCGCGCGAGCTTCCATGCGCGGCGCGTCGTCGTGCCTTTTGCCGTGCCTCATTCGCATGCGTTCTCCACGACCCGAGAGCGCGAACTCGAGGCTGAGAACGCCAAGCTGAAGAAGGACATCGAAGCCTTGCAAAAGAAGGTCGACAAGAAGGGTTTCGTGTCGATGATCAAGGAGAACGGTCTTCCATTTGTCGGGTGGTGGATCACACTTTACGGTGGTTCCTTTGTCGGCATCTACATTGCGCTCGAACAAGGCTTGATTGGCGGCGGCGATGCCATCCAGATCGTCAAGTCGCTCGGTTTGGGCAACTACGTTGACATTGACAGCATCAACCCGACGCATGGCAACATCGCCGTCGCGTTGCTCATCAACGAACTCCTTGAATCTGTGCGCTTGCCCCTCTGCATTGCCACGACCCCCATGATCAAGCGCGCCTTTACGTCCAAGAAGACGACGACAGAGTAGAGTAATAGAATCACATGCGTCATCAATCGACCACGACTCCAAATGCTTCCTCTTCGTCCATCCGACGTGTTTCGTCCGACGCAATCGTCCGCTTTAGCCGCAGGTATTCAACCCAGTTGAAGGTGTCATCGGTCGTCGTGTTGTCGTCTTCTTCTGGTGTCTCAGCCTGCCACGTGTATGGTCAAGGCCCCAGTTTTTTAGTTTATGCCAACAACGCACTCGTCCTACCTCGTTCTCATCAGCAGTTTGTGGAACGTTCAGCACATCCAGAAGGGCAATGCCTAGGCAAGTGATGAAGTCGCACAGAGCGTCACGCCCTACCTTGGACCACCACAGCGCCGTCGTTCTTTGTTCGACAGAGATACACGGGCGCATCTGAGCCAAAAGATAATGGAGTGACCTTGTCGTGTAGTCTACATCGACGCGTCATCAAAATGTTAAAGATAACGCACCGCTCGTAGAGTAGGTGCAGCTGCAGCAGAATGAACGCGTCGTTCCGATGGACGACGAGTGACGAGGGGTCCCACATGATGGGCATTTGGAAATGCCTCAAGATGGCACAGACAATTTCGGCGTTGGCGACGCAGTCGTCCTTCTCCTAGGGTTTTGGGTCTGGGTCTCGAATTACAATCCAACGACGGTTCCATACGAGCGGATGCGCATAGACTTTGCCAAAGAGACGGTCCCGCGAGGCTGAGTTATCGTAGCCATAATAGTGTAGCAAACACCAGAATCGTACGCCCGTCCTACGTTGCCAAATATTATTCTACAAGCGGTGGTTATGATGTTGTCGTACCGAAAGGCGTCCCAGAGATGGGGTTTGGTGTCCGCGTGGACCGAGAATGAGTAGACATCCCACGAAACGTTGTCCTTGGCGCAACCACAACCGTACATTTGCAGGATGCCTTCGGTCCAGGATTGAATGGCAGGGAGAGGGAGCTGTTTCAGGGCTACTTTGCGGAAGATTTCGTGGATAAACAAAGCCATGGCCGGTCGGTCGCCTTCCCACATGGCCTCAGGCGATGGCACATGACGCGCACAGACATTGAACCTAGTAGAAACAACGTCATCTCAGTTAACTTACGAGTATCCGACCGACTCAGACAGCGTAATATCGTTTCGAGGTTTAGGGTCGCGGCCCGCAGCGTTTTCACTTTGGGGTTGACGTTTCGGATGGGAAAATCAGCGACGAGGACATGGAGGACGTGGCAAAGCAAGACACCAGTTTGCATTTGCGTATGAAAGTGGCCGAGTGTGATCTAGACGCATGATTCGTTGGCTCATGGCATGCGACCAACCTCATCAGGCCATGCGCGAAGGGTGTTGAGCCAAAGCAAGTACTGCTGCAGTTGCCTCGTCGTGATCTTTGGCTTGGTCACGGCAGTCGGACTTCGTGTCGGCGCATGGTGATTCTGGCCGCGCTCCAGCTTGATCTACGTGGGCCGTGTGGAGTAGTTGGATGTCGAAGCTCAAATACCTCGGCCATGTATTGATGCAGACTCTGATTGTCTTGACGCGGATCGACAGAGGCCTTGGTTCCTGCGTTCACGGTCAGTTACCCTTGCAGCATCAACATGCAGCACCAGGGTGACGAGGACAAGGAATTGCTCGAACGGATCCACTTCGCAGAGAAATAAAGTCCCGAGGCACGTCTCTCATCCTCAAGTGCGTTGCGGCAGTCACTCGGGCAAGTGAAAGGAATAAAACCGTTTCCGAAACCGATTTCAGACATTTCATCCGTGTGAGCATTCAATGTCACGAATCCAAGGCATGGGCCAACACATGTCACCAACCAGCACATTCATTGTCAACACAACACATGATCTCTCCTTTCTGCCAAATAAACTCTCGCTTTTCATCGCGCCTCGCCACAAGTGTCAAACTCAGCATACGCCACGGGTACGATGCCCCAACTTGCGATGGTGGATGCTGTGGCCGATGGCGTGATGGACGGCCTTGGACGCGGATTTCGACCCCTCCAAGGCGGCAGCATGCGTCTCCAAGGCTGCAGTCGCGCGCAAAATGTCTTCCACCAACATATCAGCCATCGGCTGGGAGAAGTTTTGCTTGACCACGACGCGCATGATCACGAGCTTCTCGGCGCCCTTGGGACACGTGTACGCAGGCAAGATCCAGCCGCGCGAGCGCACCTTGTCCTGGATGTCAAAGCACGTAAACTTGTCCGTGTTCTTGAGCGAAAAGGCCACGAGTGGCATGTGGGCCTTGTCCACAATGTCAAAGAGACCCGTGTCGCGCAGACGCTGGCGCAGGTACTCGGCCGTGTGCATGCCACACTGCATGAGGTTGCGGTAGCCCTCGCGGCCGAGACGCATAAAGTTGTAGTACTGCGCGATGACGTTGCCGGCGCCCTTGGAGAAGTTGAGCGTGAACGAGGCCTGGTCGCCGCCCAAGTAGTTGACGTGGAAGACGAGGTCGTCGGGCAGGTCGCTCTCTTCGCGCCACATGGCCCAACCAATCCCCGCGTAGACCAGTCCAAACTTGTGTCCGCTCGCGTTGATCGACTTGACCAGCGGCAGGCGAAAGTCCCAGAGCAGCTCCGGGGTCAGGAACGGCGCGATGAAGCCGCCGCTCGCCGCGTCCACGTGGATCACGACGTTCCATCCGTGCTCGGCGTTCACGTCCTCGACCATGTCATGGATCGCCTTGACGTCTTCGAACTCGCCGTTGAACGTGCTGCCCAAGACGGCACAGACGCCGATCGTGTGTTCGTCGATGAGGGGCTTGGCCGTCGCCGCCGTGAGCACGAGCGCGTCGGGGGTCACGTCGGCCTCGCGGCACTCGATTTCAAAGTACCGGCACATCTTGTGCCAGCACACTTGGACGTTGGCGCCCATGACGATGTTGGGTTTGTCGGCGGGGAGGCCTTGGGCTTCGCGCCGGAGCTTCCACTTTCGCTTCATGGCGAGGCCGGCCAACATGATGGCTTCCGACGACCCGACGCAGCTCGTGCCGATTGGTTTCGCGGGACAGTGGAAGAGATCCCCGAGCAAGGCGACACATCGGTTGTGCAAGTCGGCAGTTTGGGGGTACTGATCCAAATCGATGTAATTTTTGTGCATGCCGTCGAGGATGAGCGCTTCGACTTCGGGCTCCATGTATGTTGTTACGAAGGAAGCCAACTACACAGCACATGGTGAGGTGTTCGAATGAAATTGGTGTGCATTTTTTGTACGTTCATCTTTGGGTTGCAGTCGAGCGAGAGTTCGTCCTTGATCAACTCGGCTGCAACGGCTGCCGGTGTCCCGTGAAGGGGAAACTTCTTGGACGGGAGGCCTTCCCAGCATGCGGGATGGGCGTAAACAGGGCAGGCGGCGTCATGGCGCAATGTTTCGCATGGTTGTTCGTCGAATCCCATTTTTGGCAGGTGAATCGCACGAAGCAAGAAGGTATCTATCGCCCACCTGCTCGATTGACCACATCAACTTCGACGACGAATGTATGTTTGAACGGGATGGCTGTAAGGCAGCCAGTCTTCGCACAACACCATCATTCCGTAGATTGTGAAGTGAAAAGGGCGGCCACGTGATAAAACGTGTCTCATATTTGAGTTTAAACGGTGTGTTGGGTAGATATCCAATCCACGAGTTTTAGTTTAACGCACTTCCTTGACATAATTGACGTTGAGGGGTTGTGGGGCAGCGAGTTCAAAGACACGCAAAACCCAAACGCATTCGGGCACGTTATGCCCCCTTCCACCCTCCGTACTAGCCGACCGCATTCGTGGCTCAAGTGTGGCCTTTCAAGGCACCAAGATCAGCCACCAAATCATTTTTATCCGCATGGATCCGCGGTTAAGCAACCGCGGGTTCGTACGCAGCAGGGCCCCATCCCCACCGTTAACACGAAATCTGCAAGGAGAGCCTGCTCAATCAAATATGGCGAAACGGATTGCCCACAAGAATGACCTTCAACGTGGAAAATGAAGCGGGATGATGCCACAAATTCTATATATTGCCTCGTGGACTCGACAAACTTCATTTTTGAATGTTGTGTGGCGAGTAAGGACGTTCATTTTATATGCACTTAATAGGAGCCTCGATCTTAAGGAGGCATTTGATCCCCATCTCTTCATGAGTTGATTGAAGCAAATGTCAGTGCGGCATTGAACAACTAAGACAACTTGGACACTGGCCTTAAAAGTCGCATTGACGCTGTTGAGGCCCTGGCCCTGGCTGTAATCATGGTTGTAGTGCGAATTGCGTGTAGGATCGACCTCCGCTATTGCTTGGTCAGCGCAGAGTTCAAGAAATCGCATGCGGAATTCGGTTCGCATCATGCGAGCTGGAGGATCGCCGACAAAGGCGACAAGGTCTTCTTTCAAGTAGCCCTTGATGGTCGTTTTCAATTGGGACCATACGTTCTCGATCGGGTTCATCGTCGAGGAGTTCAAGAAGAGAAAACGCGCCTTTGGAAATTCGTGATCCTGAAATGCATTGGCTACTCTAGTCAAGGTTGATTGCATATCAAACAAGATAACAAACGTACGTCGCGTGGCAGGGAGCGTTGTCGAAGATGACGACGACATTATCGAGCCCACTGTAGTGGAGCGAGGCAAGTCGCAACATGCGCCGCAGCCATTCGTTGGCGTGTTCGTGCGTGAACAGTCCGCGTTGACGGTCGGCGCAGAAAAACCCTTCACGAGACAAAGCTCCAACAATGCTCAGGCATTGTCGATGTATAGTGCCCCCACGTCGTTGACGCACGCGATCGCCATACTTCGGATGCCCAATATTCCGAGCCGCAAACAGATTGAGCTGTGTTTCACCAACCCAAATGGGGCATTTGCCTAGCTTGAGAAATTGGCCAAGACCGGCAACATCTTCGCGGACCTTCTCGGGTGGATCATGAGGCTCGTCGTGGAGGCCCTTGAATGAATAAATGCGACCATCAAGCGCACATCGGATAGTCTTTGTTGAAATTGTGATGCCGTGGTGCTCCAGGAGTCGCGTCTTCATCTCCTCCAACGTCGTGTGCGGATCGTTTTCGAGCCACTGGTCCAACATCTCGAGGTTTGCTTCGGACAAAAGCTTGGGCTTGCTACCCCCTCGTTTCTTTTCCACCAGCTCGTCGAGGTAAAGGAAGTTCAAACAACTTTTTGTCTTCACGTTGTGCTTCACCGCAACAGCCTTCCAGTCGAGCCCGCGTTCATATACCTCGCGGATCCGTTGCTTTACTTCCATGGGGATCTTCGTGTACGACCCGCGGCGACGGGAGGAAGCGACAGCCGGTGGTGGAGGAACGTTGTTGCCTTTCATGCCTTCGAAGAAATTGAAATATGGCAGCGTTTCCGCGCTCAAGTATTTCAACGACCAAGACCGGCTTTCGATTGCAACAATTTCCGCAGCTTGCCCTGTTGAGGCGTTGCAATCAAGAATACTGCAACAAACATGCCATTCTGCGGCCTCCCGCGCGGGATGGACATACGCGGGGCATACTCCATCAAGGTCGGAATTGGCTTCATGTGGGGCGGCAGATACATCGTTTCCTTCTCGCCACTCCGGTTTGATAGCTCCACACCATGCAGACCTGAGACATGGAAATGTAGACAAGTTCATTTAAGTTCGCCATCAAATATAACATTTATGCTTATTCTTTCCTAATTAAAATATGTCCTATTTATCAAAAGGTGTCAGTGACGAACCTGACATCTAGAAGAGGCCTATACAAACCACATGGTTAAATATCGTACTTAACAAACACCACGTGCGACTGAGGCAACAGCTTTTGTTCATGGTCGTCAACTCACAGTTGGAGATCTTGGGGCCACAATTCCAGTTGACGCTTTGAAGGAACGATGAAATTCGACGCACAAACTCGCGAGACACTGCGCAATGATGCTGCCTGCCCCATTTACGCCCACCCCGCATGTTGGGAAGGCCTTCCGTCCACGAAGTTCCCCGCGCAAGGCGCCCCCGCTCGAGTTGCTGGCGAATTGATCAAGGACGAGCTTGCACTCGACTGCAACCCCAAGATGAATGTACAGTTCTCCCATTACATCAACCATGTTCAAACACTCAATGTAGCTTGCCTCGTTCGTGACCACATACATGGAGCCAGAAGCAGAAGAGCTCATCTTGGAAGGCATGCGCAAGAACTACATCGACTTGGACCAGTACCCCCAAACTGCGGAGCTGCACAACCGATGCGTGGCCATGCTGGGCGACTTGTTCAACTCACCTGGAAAACCCATCGGCACGAGCTGTGTTGGGTCGTCTGAAGCCATCATGTTGGCTGGTCTCGCCATGAAGCGCAAGTGGAAGCTCCGGCGCGAAGCCCAAGGCCTCCCCGCCGACAAACCCAACATCGTCATGGGCGCCAACGTCCAAGTGTGCTGGCACAAGATGTGCCGGTACTTTGAAATCGAGTGCCGCGAGGCCGACGTGACCCCCGACGCGCTCGTGCTCACGGCAGCGACGGCCAAGCCCCTCATCGACGAACACACGATCGGCGTCTGCGCCGTCTTGGGCAGCACGTTCAACGGCGAGTTCGAAGACGTCAAGGCGATCCATGACATGGTCGAGGACGTGAACGCCGAGCACGGATGGAACGTCGTGATCCACGTGGACGCGGCGAGCGGCGGCTTCATCGCGCCGTTCCTGACCCCGGAGCTGCTCTGGGACTTTCGCCTGCCGCTGGTCAAGTCGATCAACGCGAGCGGACACAAGTTTGGACTGGTCTACGCGGGGATTGGTTGGGCCATGTGGCGCGAAGAGAGCGACCTGCCCGACGACCTCGTCTTCCACGTCAACTACTTGGGCGGCGACCAGGCCTCGTTCACGCTCAACTTCTCCAAGGGCGCCGGCAACGTCATCGCGCAGTACTACAACTTTATGCGTCTCGGCCGCGAGGGCTACCGCAACCTCATGCAGTGTGGCATGCACACGGCCGAGTACCTGCGCCAGCGTCTGCGCGACACGGGTCTCTTTGACATTGTGGACAAGGCCCACATGCCACTCGTGGCCTTTTCGCTCAAGAACACGGACAAGTTTACGTGCTTTGACATCCAGGACAAGGTGCGCTCGCGCGGCTGGATCTTGCCTGCGTACACGTGTCCCAAGGGCGCCGAGAAGCTCGTGATCATGCGCGTCGTGGTCAAGCAAAACTTCTCCCAGCCGATGGCTGATATGTTGGTGGAAGACATTTTGCGCGCGACTGCAGCCTTGGAG
>VJMH01007022.1:0-42273 GCA_009835185.1 Aphanomyces stellatus
GGCTGCGAGTAGGAAGTAATTTCGCGCGTGCTTGTCTCGTCCGTGATGTACACGACATGGGCGAATGTATACTTCCATCGGGGACGGTGGGTGCGCGGACACGGGTGTCCAGGCTCCTTCTTGCCGTACTTGATGGCTGCCTGGAGATCTCGCTTCGAAATCGATCGTAGTTCGCGGCGGTCTCGCCCATGGACGCTCGTCAAGAGCGTGATCGCACTTGTTGCGCCTCGGTTCATCGACCTTGCAATTCCAATATGTGCCACACTCTGCCAAGGACTCGTTTGATTGGATAATACTCTCCAATCACATCGCTGAAAGTATATTTTCAACTAATGATACTTCGAAGTACAATCGAACAGCTGGAATTGTTGGACCATTTTTGCCCAACTGCATGTGGGGTGCTGGTATCCTGCGCCGCACCGTCGTTGGAGGCGGGAGGGTGTCTCGCTCACGGCAATGGACGCGACCGCTCTGCTCGTCAGAAACCGTGTATGCAGAGCAACTCCAGCTCAAGGAGATCAAGAGGTAACGCATCAACTTGAGTCGATCACAAGGAGCCCTGAACTTTTAGTCCAGACTTCTACGAGACCCACGCCAAAGATCGCAATTACTTTTATCACGTTGACCTCCAAGTACGCAAATGTCCATCGATCGTTGTTGACGGGCTTTGTTGTAGGGACAACTCTTCCTCGAGGACACCGTGCCCAAGAACATCGCGACATCTCTCAAGAGCCCCAAATTCCTCAGCTTCTTCTTTGGACACCTCCGTCCCAACCCGACCGCGTCCGACGCTTTCGCCCCCTTCCACGATTATCCCTTCATCTCCCCATGTGGACCCGAGATGAACTACATCAAGGCTGCCGACACCCCCGTCGTCTTTACGGAGCTCAAGCACGACGCTTCGTCCGACGCGTGGCACCTCATCACGAACGGCAGTGCCGCGATTCCGTTCCAGCCCACGCATTTGGCCATCTCAACCACAACGGGGCGACTCTACCACTGGGTGCAACACAAGCGCATGACATGTTTCGCCTTGATCAAGTCGCATGTGGCAGTTGAACTGAGTCAGTCGATCGACTTTCGGGACGACGGCCCCCATCTCCTTCGGTGGCACGACGGCGGAGTCTACCCCGTGGCCACCGACACCACGCGCTCGCCACCATCTTTATCCCAGTAAGAGGATCTCCATCCACCGCGGCGACGGTATATGGAGCGGTAAATCAGCATGAAAACGAACGACGGGATATCGTTTAGTGTCTCGTGTTGCCCCACTATATTGCGACGACTATTTTTTTTTTCTCCACTCTGATTGGGAATACCCTAAAATTGGCCAATGAAAATGCGTCCTCGACACCGTTCGTGTTCACCGACAGGGCAAATTTAGTGTCGAAAGGCCTTTGATGTTTACCGTCGCGCGGTGGGGCGCTTTGCCCAAAACACGTCACACATACCGTCTCGGTGGGGATGGTCTAAAGAGTAAACATTTTATGACGACGACTGTTGCGTCCGATTCTCAACAATGCGGAACGCCTCGAAAAACTTGTTGACGTTGATGCTCGCGGCGCCGTCCCTACAAGCACGCCATCGACAACATGGACACGAAATGATGACAACGCACAGGTCAATGTCATGGAAGAGCGTCATCGGGTCCTTCCAACGCTCGGATGTTGGGAGGTGCTGGTTGAGCATGAGGCAGCCTCGTTTAAACTCGGGCAGTGTGATCGACCCCGAGTGGTCTCGGTCCAAGAAGCAAAAGATCACTTCGAGCTCCTTTCGGTGGGGATATAGTGCATTAAACACCCCACGGTGGGGCGAGTGCTACAAGGGGTCAACAACCACGACAGCGACGACCAAGACATTGTCTTCCCACCGTGTCTTCGTACGCGGCGCGGTATTGCTGCAGGAAGGCGGTCGTGTTGATGAAGCCATCCGCGTCGACTGTAGCGATCGCCGGCGCCAGCGCGGTCCAATCCAGCTCCAGCGCAAGCACGTGCCGCAAGACGGTCGCCCATTGGTCCACCGTCGCGAGATCTGGGCACCCGACTCACGATGTTATCCATTGGCGATATGAGACGTACGTGGGGTAGGGTTTTCCAGCGACGCAAATGCCTGCATGAGCTTGGGCTAGCCTCGTCCTTGAGTCATGGATCAGACGATGGAGAATTGAAATACCTTGTGGAGAACGATGAGCTCAATGATGTTGCGGCGGTTGTGGTCTTCCACCGACCGAAAGGTTGGGAGACCCTTGTGCGCCTTGGCCTACATCCAACTGAACATGCCATCATTAAAAGACAAAGAACGTACCGCAGACGGCACTTGGTACGTGTGGATGTTGAAATGCAGCGCGTCGTCAAGGACCATGTACGCGCCCTATGCATGAGGAGTCGCATGGGAATATAGTCCAACTGTCGTACGTAGTTTGTTTCGTGGCAATAGTTGGAGCACGAGAAGATCGTGACCAGCATCTGTTCGGGCAGCGCGTCCAAGCTCATGGGAATCTCAGCTGGCGGCGCAATCGGCACATCGCCTTGTGTTGTGACTTCGTCGTAGTCGTAGGGCCACATGAAGCCCTGACGCACGCTTTCGTGGGAGCGGATGACCAACTACGCAGCACGTGACTCAATGGCCAAGTGTGAATGTACGACGACCTTGAGGTTGTTGCGCTGCAAGAATGACGCGCAGACGTCCGGGCCAAAGAGAATGCCGGCGCCGCGGCGGCTGTAGGCTTGGCCAAGTGGCATTTGCGGGTCGGACCAGAGCAGATCCTGTATGGGAGTTACATAATAAAGGGGAGCTGTATGCACATACCTGCATCCAGTGCAATTCCTTGGGCTTGCTGTCGTCGTTGGCCACGTGGAGATGGTAGTCGCGGCGTGGAATCGTGTTGATCTACGCAACCGGATTGAGACAACATGCAAGTCCGCAACTCACTTGGTCGAGAGTGAGATCCGTGGCCGAGAGACCGCCGTGGACGACAAACACAGCGTCGTTGATGACGTGGGCTAACGGCAAGCGTGCAAAGAGGTCGTTGAAGGCCTCGTACGTGGCGGCGTCGTATTTGATGTACACCTAATTCGCGAGATTTGGGAACGAGGACATCATCATTGTTGAAGGTGAACCTCGCGGCGAAAGCTGTGGATGCTGTTCATGGTCGAATCTTCGTGGTTGCCTCGGTTCATGTGGATGGCCATGGGGAAGAGGTGCTGGTAGGCAAACAAAATCGCACAAATTTCGAGGCTGCACGTGCCGCGGTCGATAACTAAGAGAGCATGAGGGCAGATCGGGGAATGTCGTCGTCGTACGGTCGCCGTTGAAAAGATACCAGTTGGTCGGGGACGGCAAGCCTTGGGTCTTGAAGATGTAGAGAAGGTCTTGCAATTGTCCATGGAGGTCCCCCACGACAGTCAGCTTGCAGTCGGGCGGGATCTGACTGGCGTGTCAAGATGGACGAGACGCATGTGACATACGTGGAGCATGACGACGTTGGGTTTGTTCGCGTAGTTGTCGCTGCAAGATGTGATGAGTTTGTGGAAGAGGGCGCGAGGAAGCGGGATGTGCACGTCGTCGGCCTCGGATTCAAAGTCCTGACAGGGAGAAAAAAATCTACAGTCAAGGCATCGACCCTCACGCTCGTACATGCGTCATGTCCGACACTTGATTGGCATCAAGCGGCCAGTCCAAGTGAATTTTGTCATGCAGCTCCACGTGCGCCAAGTCGAGGTCCCCTGGGTTGGGCAAATCTGCGTGCAAATGAGCGGCATGCACGAGCACGAGTTGTGTACCAGAGTCGCGCAAGGTGCCGTCGGCGACAACGAGGTCAATGAGGTTGTGCATGAACTTGGACACGCGCGTGGCCGTGGCTTCGTCGTGCCTGTGAATCGCATGGGACCAACCTTGACGAGGAGATATCTTACATGTCGAGTTGGTTCCAGACGTGCCAGTGGTCAAGGTCTTCTTTCGTCAGCGAGGGTGACTTCAACAGCGCCTCGCGCTTGATGACGATCACATTCTCATCCGTCGACGATGTCGTCGTGTCGCTCTTGCTGCAGGACGTGCCCATGGTCGACGGTCGCAATGGAGGAAAGGAAATCCCTCAAGAAATGTTACCTTGCTGTTCGTTGATTCCGACGTGAGGGCGTTTTATGCACCCAAAAGCATCCCATCAACAAAGACACGCGACTCTACCCGTCAAATTTAATATATTATACACTGAGTTATTGCACACGGGCCAAATGTCACATGATGGGAAACGCGAGCACTTGGCTCTCATGTCGCTGCGTCGGGTGCTTCAACGCGTGCGCGTCCGCGATTCGAAATGCTTCAAAGAACTCGTTGATGCTGATGGCCGTCGATCCGCTTCTACACGAGCCGCCTCTGTGTGAGATGGCACAAAAGTCGAAAACGATGTGTACATGTTGAGCTGTCGAAAGAGCTCGCACGGGTCGTTCCATCGATCGCATTCGGGCAAGTGTGTGTTGAGGAGATCGATGCCTCGGTTGAACTCGTCCAGGGATATCGTGCCAGAATTGTCCTGGTCGAAGAAGCAAAAGACAACTTCGAGCTCCTTTCGGTTTGCATACAGCGCGTCAAACACTTGATGGTGTTTGGCTTCCTACGCAGCGCACAGAGTTACAACGCGTCCCATGTGGATCGGAGGCCTCACTTCTTGGTAGACTGTGCGATAGGATTCCAAAAAGTCTTTGTAGTGCACTGCGTCGTGCGCGTCAACGTGGACAAAGAGCGACGCCATGTGTGGCCAGTCCAGGTCAAGTTCGAGCACAGCTTTCATCGTAGCTGCCCACTCGGCGAGCGTGATGTGATCTGCATCGTCCCTTGCGTTAGTGACCACGAGAATATGCGCACACCTGTGTTGTGTGGGTCGAGGGCTGCAAAGGCAGCCGCCAGTTTGGCCTACGAACGGGCATCACTCGGTCGTTAGAGACCACCTGTCAAACCTTTTTCAGCACGATGAGTTCGAGGATGTTGTGTCGATTGTGGTCTTCAATCGACCGAAACGATGGCAGCCCCATGTTGACTCGCATCTGAGACACCATGAGCAAACGAGCCGTGGAAAGACATCGTACCATGCGACTGACAGCGTACGTTTCAATGTGAAAGTTGAGTGCGTCGTCAAACACCATGTACGCCCCCTAAATGTTTTGCATCAAGAAAGCCTCAAGACTTTTCATCTCGACCTTGTTGTGGCTGTTACAATAATTAGAGCACGAAAAAAGCGTGACAAGCAATTTCTCGGGGGCGGCCGCGAGTGACGTGGGCACAGTGGCGGGCGGCGTCGCGGGCACGACGCCCTCTCTCACTGGATTCGCATCAAACGGCCAATCGAAACCTTCTCGCACGGCTTCGTGCGATCGAACAACCATCTTGTTACACACTGTGAGCGTGGTGCATGAGAGAGGCGTCAAACCTTCAACTTGTTGGTTTGGAGGAACAATGCCACGATGTCTGGGCCAAAGAGGAGGCCGGCGCCGCGATGGCTGGGTTTGCGCCCCATCTCATCGTGCGGGTCCGACCAGAGCATGTCCTAACCGGATATCGAAATCAAAATAGGGTCGTCGCACGTACTTGCATCCACCGCAGTTGGACCGCGTGGGTGTCGCTGCTTTTGTGTAGGTGAAAGTCATGGCGGGGAATCTCATTGATCTAGCCAGACCGTTTGTGTTTGAGGCTCAAACGAGGCACAGATACCTTGTCGAGCGTCACTGCGTCCGAATCAAACAACCCACCATGGACGACAAAGATAGAGTCGTTGATGATGTACGCCAAGGGAAGGTGGTCGAAGAGGTCGTTAAAGTGGTCGTAGACATGGCGGTCGTACTTGGTCAGGACCTACAACGAGCGATGAGACAGCGGGCATCAAACGACGGACTTCGCGGTAAAACGTGTAGAGTCGATTCAGACTTTGGTCTTCGTGGTTGCCGCGATTGATGTGGACGGCCTCGGGGTACAGATTCTGGTACGCAAACAAGATGGCGCAAATCTCGAGACTGCACGTGCCGCGGTCGACAACTACCGAAACTTGTTGCGACGCCAAGCAGCCGCAAGTGGAACGTACTGTCGCCGTTGAAGAGATACCAATTGGTAGGGGATGGGAGGCCTTGTGTCTTGAAGATGTGGAGAAGGTCTTGCAATTGTCCATGGAGGTCTCCAACGACCGTCAACTTGCACGCGGATGGGATCTAACGCGAGCGCGATGAGCAATAGGATGAAGATGGTAATCGACTTGAAGGTAGATGATGTTGTGTTTGGTCATGTAATGATCTCGGCACGATTCGATCAACTGGATGTATGTCGATCTGGGCAATGGCGTGCGCACTCCGTCAGCCGACGTTTCAAATTCCTACACGTGGTGAATGGGGGCCTCCGATGGACGCCGCACAAGGGTCATGGCTTCGACCTGACGTTTCTCCAGCGGCCATTCGAGATGGATCACATCGTGTAGTTCAACATGCGCCAAATCAATGTCGCCGTGAAATGTTATGTCTACATGCGTTTTGAAGCCATCGAGCAATGCGTCGAACCGTACCGGACGACCTTGTGGCGTCGTCGGGGACGATCATCTCAACCAAGTTGTGCATGAACTGCGAGAGCTTGTACATCTTGGCTTCGTCGTGCCTACGAAGTTGCAACGCGTCGCGTGTCAAGATCAAACACTCCGTTTTTGCTGGGACGAACGCACAAGTCGAGCTGACTCCACATGTGCCAGTGCTTGAGCTCTTCGTCGATCGGATGCGCATGCAAGATCGCCTCGCGCTTTACTTCAATGACGTGATCGGGCATGATGCACGGGCAGCATCCTTCGCTGGAACAGAATGCACCCATCGCGTGTTGCCAAGTAAAGTGTTGACAAGGTCCGACCTTCCGTAACGCTCGGTCGCGCGGATTTTTTTAACCGTTTGAGATGATAAACGGGTATATTCATTTATACAGGTCACCCCCATCACGTGGGACGAGTGCACATTTTCGCATTGACGTGGGGACGAGAAATTGAATATGGCCGACACGTATGCCTTCACCGCCGAAGAAACCGAGCTTCTCGAGCGAAAGCCGCGCATGGGCGACCTCACCGTTGGTGACAAAATTGAAGAAGCCAACCTGTTGAAGCAACAAGGTAACCTTTACTTCAAGGCCGGGCTCTACGCGAAAGCTATCCGTTCGTACTCGAAGATCTTCCTCTACGTGAATGGATTGAGTACCGCGGGAGATGGCATGGCTTCGTACGCTCGAGGAAGTGCAAATGTATCTGCGTCGGAATCGGAAGGCGATGTGATCAAGCTGCTAAAAATCACTGCACATTCGAACATGGCCATGAGTCAATTGAAGCTCGACAACCCCACCAAAGCCATCGAGCAGTGCGACAAGGTGTTGGCCATGGACCCCAAGCACGTTAAGGCGCTTCTTCGAAAGGCCCAAGCGTAGGCAATCGAATGCATCGAGTCCGACTCATGTGCATATTGTAGGTTTGGCTTGCGACAGAAATACTCGGTGGCCAAGGAAATTCTGCGGGAAGCATTGGCCATCGAACCAAAGAACGCGACATTGCGCAACGAGCTGAAGAAAATCGTGGAAGAAAGCAAGTTGCATCCCGAAGAAAACGAATTCAAGAGCAAGATGGCCAATATGTTCAAGTAAATAAACGGAAGGAATAATTGGAGTGCGCCTTTTTATTGACCTTCGTCTGTTTTAGCAGGCTCAACAGCATCTGGAAGGGCCAAAAGGTCGCCGATGCGCGCCACGACGGCATCCATAAATGGCTCGTAGCTGTGGCCGAGAAGCGATTTGTCGTTCGACGGGACGAGATCCGAGACGTCGATGTTCCGCACAACTTTCGAGTTGATGGGAAAACACCCCGCCGCGGGTCGTTGGATATGCATGTTTATCAGCGAAAAGAGATGCAAGAGGATGTGGTCTTGTGGGGAGTAGACGTTGAGCAAGCGAAAGGGTGGGCCGTCGCGAGGGAAAACCGTGTCCGCTATCTTGCTGAAATCGTGCTCGGGGACAAATGCCGCCGCAAAGAACGCCTGAACAATATCACCATGGGATCATTCATGCACATGTGATAGTACCACTTGGTGAAGATGAACCGGGGCATTATTGACATTGCCATTGTGGGTGGACAAGTGTTGCAAGGCGCTCTCGATCACAACACTTCCGAGCGAATGACCAACCAATGTAATCTTGCGTCCACGCACAAACACAGGTTTGGAAATGAGAATTTCAGCCAGGCAGATGCCAACTTGATGTGCTTTGTTTTGGGCCTTGTTCCACGGGTTTCCAACTTGAGAAACATAATGTTTGTCGGTCGGTAGAGGATGATGACACACTACCTGTAAAATGTGTCGCAATGGTGTCGTCTTCACCTGTTTCTAAATGCTTGTTGGTTTCATTGCAAAAAGCGTCCCATTCGGCTGCATTCCCTGCTTCCCAAAGTACAATATAACACGCGACTACCAAGAAGATGAGCTCGTCAGTGAATGACAGTATGCTACCGTTTTTCTTGCGGCAGATGGCTTCCCAATTCACGGACGGGCTATACCCGTGTGTCATGAAACCATTGATTGCAATTATGACATGGTCACAGGTCAGTTCATCGCCGCAGAAATGGCTCAACTCGAAGAAATCCACAGTCCGGATCTTGCGATTTGTCTCCATGCTCTTAAGAGCTGCTTCCTTTGCCGAGTTCCACAACTGACTGGTCACTGGGATCGGTGGGGTCTACATGATGTTGACCTCTTGCATATATTCTGATCGTACCTCGACTTTCGCGGTTGATTGTGGTGGTGAAGTTGGCGGCTTGAGAATCGGTGTAGTCTTCAACCACGCGCTCGCGGCGCCCCAGAGCCCACCTGCTGCAGCAGCAATAATGTCTGCCTGCAGAATTTGGTCAGTGGGTTGTTTCGCGAGAGCTCCACGAATGGCATCTGCTTGTTGGGCCTTGAGTTGCTGACGAACTTCAGCCTTCGCAGCGACAGCGTCGCCTTCCATAAGAGCCTTGAATCGGTCATCCGTCAAGAAGCCTTTCGATATAAGATCCGCAGCATCCTTTTCAAAAAAACTAACTTCTTCCTGTGGCCATGCCGCAGTTCGAGCCATCTTCTTCACCCCAAAGACGATCGGCGAGTGTGCTGCAAAAGGCAAAAATAGACCAGGATATCCATCGTCAATTTTATCCGGATAATTCGGATGTCGGCGAATCGCACTGAGTGCACAGAACCTGCGACATACAACTATGAAACTGCCCAAACAATTTGTGATCCACAAAATGCAAGCCAAGCACAACGACACATTTATAAAATTTATGCAGACTTTCAATCGAGTCATTCGTCATAAGCTGTGAGATCCAAGGTCAGCGACTTCGAGCGTTGGGTCGTGATGTCCTTGCACACGCCAATCAACGCGTCGGCCTTCTCGTAGAAAGCATCTTTGAGAGAAATGACGACACATTGGAAGGAGCATTTTTGAATGTAAGTGGAAACTTTGTTGACGTTGACGTTGTCCAACGCGGCATCAACTTCATCCAGGACAAAGAAGGGCGATGGCCGGAAGCTGTGGATGGCAAAGAGAAGCGCCAGTGCAGCTACAGTCTTTTCACCACCACTCAGCTGCTCCATTTCACGAAAGCGCTTCATCGGGGGCATGGCATTGTACTTCATACCATGCAAGTATGGTTCCTATTATTATAGTGAGAAAACTGAACAAGAAATACATCACGAAATACCTCAGTGTTTTCCAAACTCAAATAGGCCGTGCCACCCAATGGATGCTTGGAACTCTTGGTTAGATTTTTGTACGTTTCATCAATGCATTCAGAAACGTGGTTGAATGCCTCCATAAAGCGTTCGAATCTGCAGGAATTGTTAAATCTGTCAATGTAATTTAAGCCAACAAACCTTGCGTCTTTCACAGAATCAAACTTTTGGCAGGCTTCTGTAGCATTCGCCTAATTGGTTTCTTCAAATAAAATACAATCACTCTCTTTTACCTTTATTTTCTCAAGTTCGGCTTCTTCCCGGGCAATTCTTGCTTGAATTTCGTCGTATTTTTCCAAGGCTTTCATGTTTGGCTGCATGCGCTCCAACTCACCAGAAATAGCAGCAATATGTTGCTCGTATTTGGACAAATGATCTTGACGCGCTTTGTCAGTGTCAAAATGACGACTCTCCAAGGTCGAGAAATCAATCTCTTGCTCCATATATCTTTCCGCAGCTTGGTTGGTCAACGTGATGGATTCATCCAACGAACTCGAAGCACCAACGCTTTCACCAGTCATGTCGATGTCTTGAGTTTCGGCCTCTTCGTCATCACTATCACGGGGCTCTTCTCCGACCAATGGTAACTTGACTTGGTCCATTGTTGCGCGTTTGAGAACTTCTCGTTTTTTATCTTTAATTCGTTCGATGGATGTTTCTTCAACTGCCAGTTGCTTTTGGATGGTAGATATTTCTTTGTCGTGGGCCTCACGCTTCTTCGCAATAGCTTTCAATTCCATTTCAATTTCTTTCAAAGCATTGTGAGCTTCGTTGGCATTGTCAGTATGGCCAATGGATGCCTTTTCTAACTGTGTTGTTTTCTCCTGCAAGTCCTTTTTCTCAGTTTCAACTTCTTTCAAAAGCTTTTTTTGCTTCACAATTGTCTCTTTGGTTTTGCTCCACTGGGTCGACAGGTCTTGGGCTTGTAAATATTGAAGCTATAATTTCATCACTACTCAGAGAAATCCTGCGAGGAATATTTGATGATACCTGGGCTTGAACTTTTGCCAAGTGAGAGTCTAATTGTCGGCGTCGTTCTAGTCGCTCTTGTTGCTGCTTGACAACGTTTTCTTCATACTCTCGAATACTCGTGATGCCAAACTGTTGACTAAAACCTTGGAACATATGGTCTTCAACCTAAGAATTTGTTATTTCCGACTCCAATAGAACCAGACGTACCGAGTTGATTTGTCCTTCAAGCTGCGCTAGTGAGTTTTCGCGCCCATTTACAGTATTTCGCACTTTTTTAATTTCAGGCGCGAGTTGCTTCAATATTTTTTCGCATTCTGCTTGTCGAGCTTGAATTTTGGGCAGTTTACTTTCAGTTGTCTTGATATCAGCATTCGCATAACGCAAACGATTCATCAACGAAGCCAACTTCGTCTCAAGAGTTTGTTTGCGAACCACTCCAGTGCTTTCTTTTTCTAAGGTTGCAAGTTCCTACTCACAATGTGTATAATTGAGCACCAAAGAGTGAAAGTACCGTTTGTAACTCTTCTCGCTTTAGCTTAAGAGATGCTGATTCCTTTTCATCCCATCGACCAGCACGTGCAGTGTCCTTTTGGGTTTTTCCGCCTGTCATACTACCATTCTTGCTGACGACCATCCCATTCAATGTGACTGCTTTGACTTTTTCATTCCGCCGAAAGCAGACGTCGCTACAGGTTTGTTAGTCATTTGGTCATTATGGCGACTGCTTATGTACCGAGCATCCTCGATAGTGTCACAAACAATTGCATCGGAAACGGCATACGCCACAGCAGGCTGAATTTCGGGATCGCAATCGATGACGTCCACAACCAATTTGATGTTGTTCCCCAATCCACGGAAACGTTCATTTGGTGGTTGAACACGAATTTTATCCAGGGGGATAAATTGAACACTTTCAAGACGTTGTTCGCGCAAATACTAAATTCATCATAAATCATAAATCTTAAATATATGAAAGATACCTGAATGCATTCACAACCAGTCTTGTAGTCTTGAACAACCAATGCATCCATGTATCTGCCTGTGGCCACAGTAACTGCCATATTGTACTTTCTTTGAATAGGCTTGCACAAATCCACCAAACGGCCACGCACACCAGGAAACAGCCGGGTCAATGATTCCAAGGTTTCAGCTTTTTTTTGCTCGGCTTGATTTTGCTTCCAATCGTCTCTTACATTACGCAATTGCTATATCAATGGTGAACATGAGACGGTATACTCCTGAAATACCATGTGGATTTTGTCTAATTCCGCTTTAAGTGAGTACTTCTTGTCAGCCAAGTTTTTTTCCTAACGCATGAGTTTAGTATGGTAGAGAGCTAAATTCGATTACAAATTGTTCCACGTTTTGTAGCTCAGTTTCAGTCGCTTCAATCTCAGCGGTACTGCCTGTAACAACTCGACGAATCTACAATTCCCAAATAAACGCATGATTATGAAAGAACATGTACATCTACTAAGCGCGATTCCGCAGTAGCCTGGTCCTCTTCCAAACGAGACAATTCATCCGCGTGTTCTTTTTCGTCACGCATCAGAGCTTGCAGTTTACCATTATCAGCTTGGTGTTGACGACGGAGCTAGTGACAATATAAGGGTTAAATAATGGAATGACCTGAACATACTGATTCCAATTCATTGCGCAATTTGGTAGTTTCCAATCGGGCGGCTTGCTTTATGCGGTTGTATTCTTTCAACTGAGCACCTTTAAAAACCAATTGTTCGTCATCCTTGGTTTCCTCCAATTCTTGCTCAGCCTCTTTGAGTTCCAAAATGTCACCCTGCAATCCTTGGATTTCTTTTTCTTGATCTTGGACTTTCTTGGATAGCAACTTTTCTTGCGCAGTTGCATTTTCCATTTTCTTTCTTGAATGCTTAATTTGTTCATTCAACTGAATCATTCTCGGGGCAATATCTTCCAATTCGCGTGTAACATCAGATACAGCAGTGTCAAACTGTCGGCATGTTTTCAATTGAGCTGCGTGGGCCTTCTTCTTTTCTTTGTGAGAAGAAGAAATTTCCTACATATGATCTTTAATGTATGGAATATAATACAGCAATATACCAAGTGTTTTCCTTGGACTCGTTGCAGTTGCTCTTCACATTCTGAAACGGACTCCTTGTGTTCTTTCGCTTCCTCCTCGACGTGGTGCATTTGCCATAGGTAGTACTCTTGTTTGGTTTTGCCCAACTCCTTTCTCTTTTGCTTGAATTTTTCTGCTTCTTCCTTCTGCTCTTTTACAAGTTTACGCTCTGCTGCCAAGCCCTTTCGTTTTTGGTATGCAAAAATGGTGTCTTCCTCGGCAATTGCTTTTTCTTGCAACAGTTTCTCGTACTCTTCCTTCAGTTCGTCGGACGAGGAAATCATTTCAAATAAACGAGTCAGTTGGTCTGGAGATTTGGATGCGATTGATTCAACGTCACCTATCGCATTGAATGTTGGCAATGGTGACATAATGGAATTGATGTCGCACCTTGAAATACCAAAAAGTTTCGTGCTTTGACCAAAATACCCAATTCTTTCAACGTGCTTTCATAATCGTCGTAAGTAGTGTCCCGTTGGTTGATTCGGTACGACCCCACACCTTTCTCTGAGATGCAACGAGTGAAGATGAGTTGACCTGTGGAGTTGTTGCGTAACTTTCCCGCAAGGCGCTCGATCTCGTCTTGATCCAGCTCATACACAAGGGATACGTACGCGCCTCCTTCAGCACTGGTTGAGGAGCCACTCTTATGCAGCAAGTCCTTGAGTTGATTCGACCGAAGCTGTCGGCTCTGAACACCAAGTACGAAACTGATCGCATCCATGAGGTTCGACTTCCCGGCACCATTGGGCCCAACAACAGCAGTGAACCGAGCGAACGGACCGATTTCTTGCTTTCCGCCATAGGACTTAAAGTTATTGACTTCTAGACGCAAGATTCTTCCCATGTTGGAGCGAATGCAGACGACAAAGAGATGACGCTTTCTTTCTCCTCCGTGTGCGCGGGAAATTTTGCCTCTTTACAAGAACAGTAAATTCCGGATATGATGCTCATATCCGGATATTAATATTTATAAGAACAGTTCCAACTCATATTTGCCGCCACATCTGAGCTTCGCTCCCAACTTCATACTTCGAAGTACAATGATTCGACGAAATAGATGTCGTATTATGGCGTGGTGGTCATGGTCAAAACGTGCTTCCACATGACAATCGCGCCAACGATATTGCGCATAACTCATGAGCGACTTGCAATACTTAGAAGAAAATACCAATTCAAAGAAAATTATTATAATCACCAATCAACTGCTCTATAGTGTTGCATTCTCGCCAATCAGAACACAACATTTTCACGCTGACCTCCTCAAGCATTGGCGTTGTCGGACTTCGAGCAAATGAACGCCATTTGCCAGAACTTCCTGGATGCTGCTCGAATTGCCCGCGACGTTCAAAAGGATAGATCTGACTACACTACACTTCCGAAGATATTTAAAGTACCCACCGAAGCACCTTGGCCTGAACACCTTCAAGGTCGAACACTTTTCACCGCCAACATTCGCTGCTTCTACAAAACGAAGAAGATCGATGCCGCCATTGTCGACGAACTCAATGCACTTCGATTTGTTTGGGACCCACAAGAGCACCAACGCAACATGGAATTCCTCGCCTTCTCAACATACCGCGCCATTTATGGAGATTTATGTGTGCCGAGCATGTTTGTTGTGCCCGACTTAGATCCAAAATGGCCCAAAGATACATGGAATATGCATTTGGGGGTCATTACCAAGACTGTTCGCTCTTCGTGGAAGACACTGCTCGAGACCCAAAGGGACTCTCTTGTCAAGTTGGGATTTGTATGGAAAGACATTCAGTGGACCATGGATTCGCGCATTGCGGCATTCAAGTGGTTCAAGCAAGTCCACGGACACATCACAATTCCAGAGAACTTCGTCGTACCATCAGATGACACAACGTGGCCTTCAAATTTATGGGGCATTCCGCTTGGTGTGATCGCAGCCGAGATGGAGAGCACCGTTCACAAGTTGCAACCTGAAGAATTCACTGCACTCAAGGAATTGGGTATGAAATTCGACAACGTCGACCGCGTCATGTGGGAAGAGAAAGTGCAAGCATTGATCATATATGGCCAGATTCACGGCGACCTCCTCGTGCCGTCGCGGTTTAAAGTCCCGAATCAAGACCCTCGCTGGCATCGAGCCATGTGGGGCATGGGCCTCGGTGGCATTGTCAGCAGACTCCGCCGCGATGCAAAAATCGTGTCCCGCGATCGGTACAACCAATTGCTGAAGCTGGGGTTTGTGTGGGACATGGATGAATTTTTATGGACGAGGAAGCTCAAGGCACTCGAGACGTACAAAGCACTTTATGGTGATTTGAAAATTCCCCAAGTGTTCAATGTCCCCATGCACGATCCTAAGTGGCCGCAGGAAACATGGGGGTTCAAGTTGGGTCGTTCAATTTGTCGATTGCGAGAGTACCACTCAGCACTGTCGCCCGAGCGAGTTGAATTGCTTTCCAAAATGGGTTTCATTTGGCGATGTCGGCGCAAGCGGCAGCAAAAGCCCGACAAAACACTCGCGAAAGGAATCAAATACGCGCACGTTTGAATTGTAGACTATCATTATTGAAATTATTCTTTGCTCCAATTGTCGGACAGTCCGTCGGTACCGTGGTAATGCCGTTGGCACTCACATAAAAGATGCATATTAGCATGTCATGGCAATTCTTAACTTCTGGATGCTTTCTGTCGGACAATATTAGCCAATCCAAAAGGCGGCAATTTATTTTAGCCAATTAAAACACCCAAGGATGTTGGACCAGAGAGCACTGGAGGACTTGAGGGGTTAAAGCAAGAGCAGCACATGCTGGTCAATCCAAATTCGAATGTTGCCACACGAGGTACGCATTCGGAGCTCGACGTTGTGAGGAAAGCGTAGGGTGCGATGAGCATGTCGTGGTAGCGCCCTCGGCAAAGAATCTTAGTGCACACGGCGTGGAGCTGGCAGCCATCAAGATGTATCAACGGCTGCATGGCAGCAGTGCTATTCCCACAGAGTTTCAAGTGCCGTCGAATGATGAGAAATGGCCACGGTCCACGTGGGGGATGAAATTGGGTGCGATCTGGCGGCAGAGGTCGATGGGGACGATGGACAAGCTGGCAAGCGAACGTCGCGACAGCCTCAAGGTGTCGACATCTGAGCCCGAGTGGAAATGGGATACGATAAAGCTGGCCTTGACAATTTTCAAAGCGCTGAATCGTCATGTGAACGTCCCGCCCGCGTATGCAATCCCCAACGAAGATGCTCAGTGGCCACCACCAACTTGGAATATGCCGCTTGGAACACTCGTGCAGCAATTGACGCCAAGTGCGTTGACCGACACCCGTCGACGAGAGCTGAGTGAATTGGGTGTTGTGTTGGGTCCCATCCAAGTACGTGTAAATGGTTCAAATGATCCATACAATATCGTTGACATCGTTGTAGCCCGTGGACGAAGAGTGGGAAATGCGGGTGCAAGCGCTGACAATATACGCTAGTCTCCACGGGGACATGCTTGTGCCAGGGAAATTTATCGTTCCGGAGAGTGAGCCGTGGCCCGAGTCCATGCACGGGTTGACGCTGGGACGCGTTGTTCGGAATTTGCGTCGAACGTTTGCGAATGTGCCGGAAACCCGCCGCTGCCGACTGGCCACCCTTGGCTTTGTCTGGAAATGCACCGACCACCAATGGGACATGAAGAAACAAGCGCTCGAAACGTTCAAACAAGTGCATGGAAATCTCTTGGTGCCCCAGACATTTGATGTCCCTGCGAACGACCCCCAATGGCCCAAAGCTGTTTGGGGCTATCGGCTTGGGCGCGCCGTGGACAAATTACGAGAAACAGCGGGCGACCTAACGCCCGACAAAAGCGAGTGGCTCACGTCTATGGGGTTTGTCTGGCGCTGCCGTCGAAAACGGCAAATGAAGAAAGCGCCCATGTATCCCACATCGAGCAAGCGCCGACCAGAGAAAGACATCCACCTCGTCATGAAGGACGACTAAACGTGTGTGTGTTCTACAATAATTTACCTATCCACTACTCGCGTCAATTGCCGTCCCAACGTCGCCGTCGGTGGTCCTGTGGTGTTGTTTCTCGAGGTTGCATTGGCCATGCGCCACGAGTAATTTCAAAATGCCTTCGGGCAGCGGCAGCTTTTTATACGAATACCCCTTGTTATATGTGTCCAACAATGTTTTTGCGGCATCTACAGATCCATCATTAAAGGATGGATGGATGGGGAAAACGATGATGCCACCTGCCAAAACGGCCACGGGCATATTCGCTCGGGACCACAACGACGCAGTCGTCTCGTCGAGCGACGGGGTCCACAGCGCCGCATAACAGCCTGCCAAGTACACGGCGGCAGCAGCAATCACGCGTGGCTCGAAGCGCAAACACAACCATGTATTGGAGCTGTCATTGAGAAAACTCCACGCGCCACGTTTGAGCGTCACGGCCACGTCGTCACCGCTGTCCAAGCACGCAAGGCCCAGTTGGACGAATTCGTTCACGTAGGCGTATGGGTGGATCACGCCTAGGTCGTACGCGAGGACATGCAGCACGATGCACTCGGTGAAAAGAAGTTCTTCGGTTTGGGATTCGACTGTGTGTGGCTTAACAGGCATCTTGGGATGCACGGCATCTGACGCTTTAGATTCGTGGCACAATTTCTTCCTTTGTGCCAGGTAGTGCTTGGATAAGTCAACTGCCTTCACGTAGTGCTCCTCTACTTTTGCCGCCAGGAACAAACAAGTGACAGCAATCAGCCATGCATCGTACTTCTTGAACGAGTGTAAGGCAAAAAACCTAGGTCAATATGGATTGTGACGCACGGTCCATGGCGCACAGTGCCACAAATATTCACATGTGATCACGTACCGGTGGAAGAACACCTTGGCACTCGCCACACAGAGTTTTGGTAGCCGAAAGACGGCGGCCAGCTTTTCAATCAATTCGCACCCTTTAAACCTGTACACGTCGACCTTGTCGAGCGGAATTCCATCGTTGTGAGACGGGCAGTCCAACAGCTCTTTCTCTGAGAAATACCACATGCGTTTTCGCGGCAGATGGGTCGAATGGCGCTGTGGCAAGAGGGACGACCGACGCAGGATGGGTGGAATTGGTGGAATTGCCGCAAACTCCTCCCAACGCTCGAAAAAAGCTGGTGTCATTGTTATCCGGACACGGCTGAGTTGGATTTCAACGAAGTCTATTGGTTGAATTGTTTATTTTTGTCCAATAGAAGATCTATATTTACAGAAAAGTGCCAGGAATAGTCAATCACCCACGATGAAGGCGATTGCCGAGCCCTCGAATAGGTACATGGCCAAGCGGTCCAGACTAGCTCCATCAGGGACGCGGTCGCAAAAATGCGCACCTCAACTAGCGCGTGTTGAATGAGTCGACGCCCAAGGTCACGTTCGTCCACTCCCCAAATGGGGGTGAACGTCATTCTCTGGGCACCAGCACTCTTTCGAAGATTCCGACAGCGCGCGGCATTCTCGCATTCTTCAAGATGGCGCGCTGCGTTCTGTCCATCGGAGTTTTGTTTCCGCAAGTCGTAAGCTTCCAGCATGGCATCTCGTCCGACTTCCTCCCGTACTATACGACCTGGAAAGACGCCCTCAAGCTGAGTTCAAAGGCGCAGCCTCCCCCTCCCGTGGGCCTGCGTCCCAGCGACCTTTGCTTGGAATACACGTCGGGGCCTGAACAGAGCGTCGCACATAGGCCTTCGTATCATTTCCACGTCGCCATTGCGCAAGGAAACGTCACGGCCGCGCAAGGATGGATATCCTTCTACTCCCGGTCGGGGGGTCCCTTCATGCCGGAGCGGTACCTCGACGCGGGGCCAGCCATGCACTGCGCTGCGAAATTTGGACATTCAGCGATTCTCGAGATGCTATTCGCCGTCGCCCCCGGCGCACTCTCGGCGCTGACAATGGAGTACGCGGTCGAATACGGTCACGTCCACTGCGTCGATTTGCTCCATCGTCTCGGTGTCGACGGATGCACCCACTCGCTGCTCGACATGGCCGCCGTGAAAGGCCACTTGGCAGTGGTCGAGTTTCTGCATTTTCATCGTGTTGAAGGCGGAAGCATGAGTGCCATGGACTCTGCTAGCCGGAATGGTCACCTCGACGTCGTGCAATTTCTCCACTGGCACCGCACAGAAGGTTGCTCCGAGGCGGCCTTGGACGGCGCGGCCTGGGGCGGCCACCTCGATATTGTGCGCTTCCTTCATGAAAATCGCACGGAAGGCTGCAGTCGCAACGCCATGGACATGGCGGCGTCGGAAGGCCATCTCCATGTGGTGAAGTACTTGCACGAGAACCGCCGCGAAGGATGTCGCGCGTACGCGATGGACGACGCCGCCACGTATGGCCATGTCGACGTGGTTCGCTTTTTGCATGCACATCGACGCGAAGGATGCACGCTTCGCGCGATGAACAACGCGGCACTGAACGGTCACTTGGAAATTGTAGAGTTCCTCCACGCCCATCGCAAGGAAGGCTGCTCGACGTTTGCTATGGATTGGGCGGCGCGCAACGGGCATTTGAACATCGTGCGATTTTTGCATTTCCATCGGACGGAAGGGTGTACCACCAAGGCCATGGACGGTGCCGCCATGCACGGCTTCGTCGACATTGTTCGTTTCCTCCATGAACACCGAGAAGAAGGGTGCACGACGGAGGCCATGGCTCGCGCGGCCGCGAACGGTCACTTGGCCGTCGTGCAGTTTTTATTTGAGCATCGATCGGAAGGATTCACGCCCCATGCCATTCGCCAAGCAATGTCCAATGGCCACAAAGATATTGTGCATCTGCTCCAGCAAGTCCGACCGATCCTTGGACGCGGCGAATTTGATGCCATCGACGTGGAGCTGGAGATGTGGTCGGGGAATTGAAATGCGTTGATATTTTTCATTTGAAATTGATAAAATAGTAGTATTATTATGCGATGATATTGGCTTTTGTATGTGATAGAATGTATCACACCGGGTAAAAATAAATTTGTTTTATAACAAGAACAGCCACTTGCCAATCCAGAAGAAACACTGCACGCGCCGCACAGTTCGTCGCCTCACGGATCAACATCACAATGAAAGGCAAGCGAGCAAATCGATCAATTGTGATCTTGCTACAGAGCATGCTTGGCATGGAGGTCAAGATTGAACTCAAGACTGAGCACGTCGTCGAAGGACTGGTTGAGGAAGTTGGCGAAGGAACGATGGAGTAAGTGTTCCTTATGTGGAAGTCACATGCCTCGCTGCACCGTGTGAGGTGAAGCGCGCACGTCTTACCAATGCAATCTGTGTGTTAGTGTTCGACTGAGCAATGTCAGACATACTTCTCCACAGGTGATCGATCGCTTTGTCGTACTCCTGTCGTTCAACTCGATTGCAGGGCATCACGATGCACTTGGACGAGATGTTCGTCATGGGCAAAATGATATTGTACGTGCACTTGCCCGATAGGTAGGACTTCCTGAGGTGTTAGCTTGTCACGATCGACCCCATGACGAGTCGTCCATGCATAGGCTGAATATTGCCACTCATTTGAGAGACTACGTGCGACGATCCCCAACTTGGCACCGAATTCTAATTGTGGTTTTCTCATAGATGCAAATGGTTGACAGGAACAGAAACATGTATCGCCGAACGACAAGGAAGGCGGCGCCGATCACATCGTCGTCATAAATGCAACGTCATTAAAAATAATCCAAACCCGCAGATTGCGTTGCGAACGCAGGGCGTCCGCGTATTCAAGCCTTTTCGCACATGTTGGCGTACTGAGTTTCAGATCCATTCCATTCTTCGATTGAGGTCACGCGATGCGTATTAGTCCACGCTTGCTCATATACTTGGACGACAAATCTCTTCAATCCATTTGGCTTGCATGTGCAGTGGCGGCGTGTGTCTTTCACTGAGTTCACATAGCACCCTTCGACATGAAAGCGATAGTTCATGCCAGAGACAACTTGCTGGTCGAGACCCACGAACGTGACCACACAAATCATCACGTTGGGTCGCACATAGTTCGATCTCACGGCCGCGGCAGTGTAATAAGACGTAATTGCCTCATCTGTCAAGCATCCTTGCGTCCATCCGCCTGCAAGAGGAAAGGCCAAGGAGACACATGAGAAGATCGTCGCAGCGAGTGCAACGACAAAAAGGCAGGGTTGGTAAAGCATCTCTTCTTGCACCCGTCGACGTTCCAAATTTTGCAACCGATTTGTCCGACGGTTCGAATTGAACCAATCAATTTTCAGAATGTGACCTTTCCGGATAGTATCCAGATAAAAAGGTGCAAATCACCACCCCTCGGCTCCTGGTGCGCCGCACTCCGGCAAGTTTTCAGTCGACGAAGCGATCCAAGCCAAGTGCTGCCCCAAGAAACGTTCGCCGCAATGCAAGACATCTTCTGGTTCAACGTCTTGACGTGTGTCCTTCTCTTGGTCCTCACAACCTTCTTCGCCCTCTTACCGCTCTTCATGACAGCGCAGCCAACGGAATCGTTTTGGCGCCGACTCCTGCAAGAGAAGTTGCCATTCCTCACTGCGGGCGTGTTTTTGAGTACAGGAATGATTCATTTGCTCCCAGATGCTGTCAAACTCTACAACAAGTACAACACAATGATTGGTGGTCCAGAGGAACCGTATCCCCTCATTTACTTCCTTGCTTGTATGGGTTGCTTCCTCATTTGGTCTGTGGATTCACTGAACTTCGGTGACTCTGGGCAAATAATGGCGGTTGCTGCAGCGGCACAGCCCAACTGTAGGTTTTAAATGCGCGAACTCTTTATGATCCTCGTGACTGTAGATGAAACGAGTATTTGTCGTATCCACGTCCCAGCTATTACGTCATTTGGAATTCAACGTCGAAACCGGGCCGTGTCCGAGGGTGATGCCCTTCACTCCACTCCGTCCCCGGATAGATTTTTCCAGCACAGCAACTCAATGGGAGGAGTTCGTAAAGGAGGTGCATTTCAGTGCATGAAGTTGCGCATGCGCGGGCTCATCATCGTTGACTTGTAGGCAGCATTGACTACGGAACTTGCTCGTGCGATCACACAATGCTGCACGATTCATCGATGCTTAAACGTACAACTGAGCATACTGACGTAGACGTTCTCTTATCAGGTGACAAGGTATGCTATTTCATCTGAAATACTCTTTATTTAACCATGTCATCAGTGCGCTGTGGATTTCGATACGACGGATCAATGTGTGTCGGATCCTCACGTCCACACCCATGTCGCTGGTAGTGTCAGTGAACACATTGTTTTTTCTGGCGATAAGTATGTTGTGCTTGATGCCATCGTCTGTAATTTTTCCCTTAGTGCGATATTGCCTTACCTCTTGGCGGCATTATTTTCCTTGCATTCCCTCATCGCAGGATTTACGTTGGGCATGAACACTACTTTGAGTTCAACAGCCCTGGCAACTGCGCTTGCGATTGTCAGTCATAAGGTCCGTAGTCTTGCTGGCTGATTTACGCGAACTCAAAACAAGCGTAGTTCATTGAAGCAGTATCTGTTGGTGCTAATTTTGCCAAGGCCAACAACAACGTCAACCCACATCGATCGATTGCGGTGTTGGTAACTTACAGCTTTATGACCCCGCTGGGAATTGTTGCGGGTATGTTCTTGACGTCGACTCTGAAGGGGCCATCCGCGCTCCTCGCTCAGGCAATCGCTTTGGGCATTGGTTCTGGAAGTTTTATTTACTTGGCATTTCACGAAGTGTCCGAGGAAGATGCGGCACAAAGTGCGACTACATCTGAGAAGTTATTGCTTTTTCTCGTGGGAGTCGGTGTCATGGCGGGTTTAGCCACATGCGTGTAATGAATTAAAATAGAAAATAAAATGTTGATTGATAATCTATCCACTTGCATTCGTTTGGAAGGCTCCAACGAACAACTAAAGGTCTTAGATGAGGTCGGCGACGTTCATGGGCATCTCATCGATCTGGGTACTGTAAAACTGTTCAATATCACGAAGAATGCGAATGTCGTCGTCCTTGACGAAATTAATGGCCACACCTTTGCGACCAAAACGGCCTGAACGACCAATTCTATAGAGGATTTTTGTGAGCATTCCTAAGAATAATATTTGTACGCACCGATGAATATACAATTCACGGTTGCTGGGCAAGTCATAACAAATGACCAAGGACACTTGCTGCACATCCAAACCACGACCCCAAATGTCCGTCGTGATCAAAACACGAGATCCACCAGAGCGGAAGTCTTGCATAATTGTATCACGCTCGTTTTGGGGCATATCGCCGTGCATCGACGCGACAGTGAAGTTTGCTTCTCGCATCTTGGTGGTCAGCCAGTCAACTTTTCGTTTTGTGTTGCAGAAGATCACCGCTTGTGTGATCGTCAAAGTGTCGTATAAGTCGCAGAGAGTATCAAATTTCCATTCTTCCTTCTCCACGGCCACGAAAAACTGCTTGATGCCTTCCAAGGTCAATTCATCGCGCTTGACTAAGACTTTCACAGGTTCGTTCATGAACTTCTTCGTCATTTCCAACACTTCGGCAGGAAGTGTGGCACTGATGAGCAAAACTTGAGTGGATGGGGGCAAATAACTGAAAGAAGCTCATTACGCTGATTGATAATCCATGATGAGAACATACCGATAAATGTCATAAATTTGCTCCTTGAAACCCTTGCTCAACATCTCATCGGCTTCATCAATAACCAACATCTTAATATTTCTGGTGCGTAAATTCCGACGACGAATCATATCAAACACGCGACCAGGTGTGCCACTGACAACCTATCGTCATAATGAGAACAGTAAAACTAGTATGTGACTCGCACCTGCACACCAAAGTCAAGACGACGAATATCCTCACCGATGGACTTGCCACCAATGCATGCATGACATTGGACGTTCATGAAATCCCCCAATGCAAGCAAAACCTTTTGGGTTTGCTCGGCCAATTCACGGGTAGGGCTGAGGGCCAGTGCTTGGGTTTCATTGCTCGCCATGTCCAGCGTTTGCAAAATTGAGATAGAAAAGACGGCCGTCTTACCAGTACCCGACTGAGATTGAGCAATGAGATCGCGACCCTGAATAGCAGGTCTGATGGCACGTTGTTGAATTGCAGACGGCTTTTCGAAACCATAACCATAAATGCCGCGGAGCAGATCTTCCTTCAAACCCAGGGCTTCAAACGTGGGAACAACATCCAATCCATCGGTGGTCGTGAATTCAATTTGCTTTCCCTCCAACAAGTCCTTCCCTTCGCGGTCACGGTCGCGTCGAACGATTCGCTCACTCCCTCGATCCTCACGTCCCATGATGCAGTTCTCTTCAGGAATGGGTGGAAGCATTGAGTTTTTCCTTCGAAGTTTATCCGGAAATTGTTTCAATTTATCAAAGGTAAAAATCTCATAACCGGAACCTTTGAGGTGCACCAATTTCGTGGAACCACAAAAATTCTTCGTGGAACCTGCAATAATGAATGTGCATACAATACTATTTTATAAGATTTCGAATACAAATTCCGGATAAAAGGAAAATTCCGGATAAAAGAAATTTCAAGTATCTTTGCAAAAAAAGAAGTGTGATGTGCCTTTGCCAAGGTATACAAATTCCAAGGTTGAATTCAAAAGTGCTCTAGAATTTGGCGCAAGATCGAACGCGCGCAATGAGGAATGACTCACTTCACGATTTAAAAACCAAAGGGTATCTGGCTAGCTCAGTATCATGAAGAGAGAATATGTCACTACAATTGGACTCATGTGTCCTCAAGATATTGCCGACGACGATCAAGAGCGTCAAATCAAGAGGCGTCGATACAAGGACGATGCTTTGAGCTTGACGGAGTTGCCTCAAGAAGCCGTGTTGTCTGTTCTACAATACTTGGACGGGAAATGCATCATACAACTTTCGTCCACTTGCCAATATTTGAAGACAACGTTGGATGTCATGTGGGGAACTTTGTTCCTTAGGTACATGAACATTGCTCCAAATTTGTACGCAGCGAGTTGGAAACAGTACCTCAAGCGAATGTTTTGTGCTGGGGAGAAGCGATGTTTTGTTTGCCTCGAGAAGAACAGCCCTGCTATTCGGCCCTGGCAATTCGTGAATCTTTGCAATGACCACCGAAAGCATTGCACAAAGAGTGTACTAATTAGCAAAACTTACGCCAAAGAGCAATTCTCCCTGAAGGAAGCTGATCTCGCCCCTCTTCAATTCATCGTGCGTGGTAAGCAATTCTATTTGACTCATGAATTCTAACGTGGCCATGCAGGGAGGATGAAATTATACCTTGAGATGGAGGCTACATATTGTGCCACAATGAAACATGGAGGCTTGGATGGGTTGAAAAAAATTCAGTACAAGAAAATTCAAAGATGGCAACGACGACATTGCTTAACTTCATTCAAGCAGTATCAAGTCAAGAATTACCTCGCTGGTCGTGGACTTTCAATCCAAATTCTACCTGAACGATGCTCCAAGTACGCGGATTATTTAAATCGACCAAGATCAAAGTTGTCATTGGAGTCGGTTATCCAGTGCATTCGTAGTCATACAGACGTCTGTAGCCCACCACTACCAACCTGGAAGGATGCAAAGTTGTTACTGGTCAGAAGATATTTACTTCGTGTTGGAGAATCAATGCAGTTTGATCCGAACGAAAAATGGATTGCTGATTATTGCAATTCGAAAGACCCAACTTTCACACCTTCTCAGGCATTTACAAAGGCAATTTCTTCGAGACAACGACGCGACGATTTGAAGTATTGGATTGCTATTAACACTGGTTTCAATTTCGACAAAATTTACTTCATTTTCAAAGACATTATTGACTCATTTATCGACGAAGGAGAAGTCGTACTTGGATTTGGTCAATATATGTCAAAGCCAGCTGATGTTGCAAGAAATCTGCTGAGTTGCAATTCTCGTTTACGTGAGATCATCGGTGAAATGTGTCCAAGCTCAACTATGCCAGAAGATGAGCAAACAGCCTCGGCGGTTTTGGCCATTGAGGCATTCAAATCTTTCGTATTTGATGGTGTTGTGATATTTCTTGGATCAACTCATGTTGGTGCTCGAAAATTGGTTCAACACTACATCAACGCAACGAGAAAATGTGCAGCATTGGAGAATAAACTCGTCCAAAGGCTGAAGCTAGAGGGTATTTTACAAGTCAACGTACCCCCAAAAGGATTCCTATTGACCGCATTAAATTCCCGAAAGTCGTTTGAAAATCCATTGGGTACATTGGTGCAATCGATTTATCACGAGTTTGTTAGACGAGAAGCCCTAACTCTTGCTTTAAAAAGTCAAATTCACACAATTATGCTGAACGAATTACCATGTGTTGGCAATTTCTTGCGTGACGGATATTCAACTTTCAGAGGAATATTTTATTGTAACGCTGCTACTTTAGTAAGTGCAATTTCTAACCACAAGGAAGAAGCAATTAACCGCCGTGAGATTGTCCACAAAATATTGATATCCAAAGATATTGGTTTTGTTGTGAATCAAGAATATCACCCCTGTGTACTTCAGTTAGCAAATGACTACATTGAATCTGGACATGGAAATTTGGACTATGTTATTGATGCAACGGCAACTTTTATCAATAATCAAGACACAATTAGGAATTCAATGAAATATTTTGGAATATTGAATCATGTTTGGACGAATGCATGTGGAGACAATTTAATCAAGGATTACATTATTTCGGGTTCTGCGTCCATCGAAAACGAGACAACTACCGACCCGAAGCACTTGATTTTGTATGTTATGTTCCTTGAAAAATGGTCTTACCACAACTTCATTGACGGGATGATTAAATATGCACTTTCTGCCGCATATCGCAATCTTGGCCTTGGTACGACTTTGCCAACTTACTTTGCCGAGCAGTCAAATCACATTCGCCGTGATGTAAATGCTAGAATCGATATCGAGTCATTTAGGAGGACGATGGCAAACACGAATCGAATTGTAGAACTTCACGTCAAAAAATATTGCGGCAGATATGAAAGGACGAAAGTTCTCCATAATGCTCTTGTCGCGCGCAAATGGCCTGAATTAAGTTTCACCCAAATGGAACTGAAACGAATTTATGTTGAAAATGGACTTCCATGCTTCTGCGGTATCGAAGTCAGTACCATTGACCAACTAGCAGATGTTTTGGTAATAATGCACATTGATTCAAAGCGCCGGACAGAAGCAGTAAACAAATCGATGTTGGATATGGGGATACCAAGTTGGACATTGCTTGTAAACCGACCATTATCGTGGATGACAAATGAATTCATAAAATATGGCGCTGTACCGCTTTCTACAGACATTTTACTAACAACTGCTGCGGGAATTGGAAATTATATGGTTACGTCACCCGAATACAAACGACAAATGTGCTTGTGGAGTTCCCTCAATCAGCAGCATTTCGATTTGGTAACAATCTTATCTCAAATTGACAGTGCTGTGGCGGAAATTGTCTTGGAGTGGGTTGCACATGGGACAGTCTCCTGTACACCAAAGCTTGTTGCTGGGAGCACTATCAAACTCGTGGATCAGGTACTTCAGTTGATTTTGGAGCACTACAGATCGAAGGAGTGTATTTCGTGTTCTTCGACCATATCTACTCCAACGGAAACATGCGCATATTGCGAATCAACAGTATGCTCTCAATGTATTTTGACTTGTGCTTCGTGCACAACACCTTTATGTTCCCCATGCTCCACTATTAATTGCTCCAAAAACGACGTTGTGGTGTATTGCATTGGTGGTTGCAACGAGCGAAGTTAGACAGATTTTCTTGAAAGGTCATTAGTGAATGCATTTTTCTTCATTGCGTTAAGGGCTTGCTTTACATGTTTTAAAGTCACGTAATGGAATTAGTGTCAAATCGATTTGTGCAAGACGACAGAGTGCGGGAGTGCTTGATCAATTGGAAAAACAGCGCGCGAAGCGGATTTAAAATTCAGATGAAATACGAACCCAATCGACATGCTCCACCGTTTCAGAATTGACCAATCATACGTGATCAATTGAAGGGTCACTTTTTCCATTTTCGACATCCTCGACAAATGCCACCATCGCAACAGTTTCGAAAACACTGTATTCTTGAAAATGCGGGCTAGTATCTTTCTTGCCATCGCACTTGTCACATCCTTGACGCCCACAACAACCTCGTCGGACGACGTGGAATCGCCATTTTGGGGTCGCATTTACCTCCGCCACGCCGTAGCGCCTATTCAATATTTTCGGGACTCGTATGGTGGTGATATACCGAGCGACGAGTGCAAGTTCGTAACCCCCTCGAACAACATGGGCTGCACTGAATTCAATGAAGACGACCTCGCATTGATTTCAAACAAAACCTGCGTCATTTTAGATCGCGGAGTTTGCTCGTTTGAAGTGAAGTCCAGAAACGTCCAAGCAGCCGGCGCTGCGGGTCTTGTGCTCGTGAGTAACTCGGAGGAAGTCGTGCGCCCAGTGGCTCACGTTGACGATGGCGACATTGAAATCCCGACCGTCATGGTGCGAAAGAGCGGAGGTACTTCGCAGCTATCGTGATTACACTCATGAAGAAATTCGTTTTCAGGTGACCTCATTCGTGTTGCCGCGAATCGCGAAGACGTTTTCGGACGATTGATCCCGATGGCATGCCCCAAGTCAGTTTGCGGTCCGTATGTACCCGACGATCTCAAGTACATGACGTCCGTTGTTCGTGGTGGGTTGATCCACTCTGATGAGAAGACAGACTCGGAATGGGAGTTTCTTGCGTCCATGTTTGGCAGCCCATTCTTGACTCGGGCATTGACAGTGGTGGACGCGATGCCGGCGGACGGATGTTCACCTCTCACAAGTGACGTTACCAATCGTATGGTGCTAATTCATGGAAACGAGACTGATTGCACGTTTTTGACCAAGGTAAGTTCGCATAACGTTATGTGAAAGTTTCAATGATAATTGTGATGAAGGTGTCCAATGCCCAAGTGGCCGGAGCTGCGTCGGTACTCTTTGTTCAAAAAAGTAATCTGTCATTAAAGCGGCCAAGTATTCCCGATCAATGGGCAGCATACAATATTACGATACCTTCCGGCATGATTTCGTCCAAGACAGCCTACGAATTACTCCATCACACATTGCCGGTGGTGCTCAAAGGTCAATCGCAAGTCGCAGATGCGTGGGAGACCATCGATCGTCTTGCAGATCTTACAGAATGGCCAACTCGAAAGAACAGACGGTATGTTCTCCCATGGATGTGCCGCTATCCTCTTACTCGACCTTTCCAGGGACGCATTTTTGTTGGATATGCTGAAGGAACACGGACAAAGTCAAGCTCGCCGCCAGGCCATTCGTGGCCACTTCACTAAAGTCGTTGGCGGGTCCAAAAACGCTTGGGACCACATCGAGGCTCAATTCCATGCAAACGTACACGACGAGTTGTAGTGTGTTGTTGAGCGTCTGTGTAACAATGCTGGACTTCAAGTCTGTAAATACATCCGGATAAAGCTCATTCCAAATTCCCTTTTTCGAGTACAGGTCCGGATACACATGAACCAATCCGAGCGAATCGTGTGCTGTTGGTGGTTATTGACCCGATCATCAGTTCATTTTGCTGAAGAGGGAGGAAATGTTTCGATGTGTCCGCGCCGTCGCGCAACGCCGCTTGACCCGCGGCTTCGCTGCTCCTGCCAAGGCCCCGGCCAAGGGTAAGAAGGGAGGTGCCTCGAAGGTTGTGGAGGAAGTGGTGGACGTCACCAAGTACGCCCCCGTCAACATTCTCAAGGACGGTTCGCACCCCGAATTGAAGGCCCGTGAAGAATACCCGGCTTGGTTGTACACCCTCTTGGAACCCCAGCAAACGCTCGGTGAATTGGAACGCAAGGGTTATGACAGCTTGGAAACCATGGATGAAAAGCGACGACTGATCAAGCTCTCGTACAGAAAAGCCATCAAGGAGAAGAACACGTCCAAGTCGAAGAAATAGAGATGTAATGATAGAAGAAGGCAAGACCAATCTAAACGTCGATTGCGTCGATATTTTCCCAATGGAAGATGCTTGTTGGTGTCGAGATTAGTTCTGCATAAGGAGATCGACAGGCAGCGACAAAAGCAAGCCATCTAAGTAGATTTATTGGCATGCTTAGCACGTTACGCTTGGGTTTCTTCTTCGTCGGGATTTCCGCCAGGGACAAGCTACAGTCACACGCATAAGAAACTCACCGATGGGAATATATTCACCAAGCAAACGTTGTTCCCGTTCAACAAGACTTGGTCCACCTTGATTTTTCGCTTTCCTTCAGGCGTAATTTCGCTACAGAGACCACCGTCAAATACGAGCCCAAGAGGCCTGGGCGTACTATTCGATCACATCATCGAGAACCATATCTACGAAACGATAAGTTTGGCACATGAGTTTCCGGTGCACATACTGACATAGTCGTCAAACCCCCTCAGAGTGCCGACGAACTCTTTGTCCCCCTTCATAATGATCCAAATGCGCGACCCGATGCATTTGTCAATGAGTTCTATGAAATACATGGTATCAGACAACCTGGTATCGCGGCGGTGCGGCGTCCGATCCGCATCGTACCGAGCGGAAGCAATCGTCGCTGGGTTGCCATTGTCTGCTTCTGCCTTCTTGGGTTTCTTGCTGCGAGATTGGGGAGGGTGCGCACCCCAACCTTAATTTGTAATTTCATCCAATCATATGACTGTTATCACTTCATTATAGCCAATGAAATAGCGTAGCACAAATTTGGTGAAGTTAACAAGTTAATAAATGATTTTCATGCAGTCTATTTCTAGAACAAACAAGCCGATCATCGAAAGTCATCGCATTTTCATTTCAACTCAATCCTAATCATGGCCAGCTCAACCATGCACGTGGTCACGCCTGTGATTGAAAGCCGCATTATCAGCCACCTTGTCAACAAGAAAGTCTTCCTTAAGCTCGACAACTGTCAACCTTCTGGCAGCTTCAAGATGCGCGGAGTCGGCCTGGCGGTAAAAATGATCTATCTCTGACTGATTGCTCAGGTTGGTCAAACTAGTGCAAGCGCGCCGTTGATCGTGGTGCCAAACAATTGGTTTCGAGCTCGGGTGGCAACGCTGGCTTGGCCGTCGCTTGCAGTGCGCGGATGCTTGGTATTCCTGCCACTGTGTTCATCCCCGAAACGTCCCCCACCTACATGCGCGACCGATTGGAATTGGAAGGCGTGCAAGTGAATGTCACGGGAAAGGTAGACAAATGCTTTTGAGGTCAAGCTCACCTTCATTAAGGTGTGGGCCGAAGCGCATGGTGCTGCCATGGCGTTCTTGGACAAAGCCAATGAAACCTCCAAGGCGGCGTACATTCATCCATTCGACCACCCTGATATTGTGTACGGCACACTCGTGTGATGGAATACGTTGGAAGAACTCTAATCCGATCTCAGGGAAGGACATTCGAGCGTGATTGCCGAGCTCAAGACTCAATTGTCTGAACAACCCGACTTGATTCTGGTCGCCGTGGGTGGCGGCGGGTACTTTGCCGGCGTGTGCCACGGATTGAAGGAGTAGGACACTTGTTTCCCATTGTGTGTCCATTTGAGATGACAAGGAGACATGTAGACAAGGCTGGGGTAGTACCCGTGTCCTGGCCATGGAAACTTACGGCGCCAACAAACTGGAACAGTCTATGCAACGCGGCGAAAAAGTCACGTTGGCCAAGATCGATACCTTTGCCAAGTCCCTCGGTGCCATGGCTGTCTCCGACGCGGCCTTCACCGCTGCCAAGGAGATGAAAGTGCATGCGCGCAGCGTCAGCGACGACGAAGCATTCCAAGCATGTGTTCGATTTGCGAACGATCACAAGTTTCTCGTCGAACCAGCGTGTGGCACCGCTGTAAGAGCATACTCATGTCGGATGTTGACGTACAAAACTGTAGCTGGCACCCCTCTACGCTGGGAAATTGCGCGAATTCCTTGGCGAGGAATACGACAAGGTCAACAGCATTTGTGTCCTCGTTTGCGGTGGATTGATGAGCTCCATTCCGGAAGAAATGCACGCGGCGTTGCGCCCGATGTACAATTAAGACAACTGGATACATAGAACGTCGCCACGTAGTTTTACAACTCTATATGGGGCTCATGAAATCACGCGCAAGGCCTACTAGTAGAGTCTTGTGGGTCGTTGCTGACCAAGCGAAAATGTCGAGCTCCTATGCTAAAAGGAATCACATGGAGTAACGACGCATTGCTAATCGTGCAACACCAGGCTGCCCAACGAAATTTCATGCAACAGCTTGTGCAATGCTGCCCGGCCAACTCCAAGCCACGTTCTGATGATGAAACCCCTGTCGTATTGCCCCCGTACGCTCGTCGCATGATGTTCCAGCCCCAGCAAGTATCTCAGATTGGCGTATGCAAATCGAATATTGGCTCATCGCTTGGCGTGTGAAAAGCAGAACCATGGTAACACCGTAGGTGGTAGAAGTCCCTGATCGGTCTTGGGAAACGTATTAAACATGAGCACACACATACACCGAAGTACTTCGACTTATGTAAATTGGATACATGTGCATGGAGACTAATTAATTCATGACGTCGTCGTCATCTTTGGTTGGAACAGTGAAACAGTTGCGACAGACAGGCTGATAACTCTCACTTCCACCGACAAGCTATTGGCGCAAGTGAGAAAATAGTCAATAAACAATGGGCTTGGGGCGTACCTCAACGGCAGTACTACTGACCAAACGACGCGTAAATGCTAGATCCAATTTGGTTAGATGTATATTGAGGAGCAAATTTGAATACCAGCATCGCTGCCGCAGATGGCACACACCGCACTGAGCTTTGTGACGTTTTCGGCCTTGGGAATCAACTCACAGACATGAGGAAAAGGCTACGTTGATGATCGAGTGAGGTGACCACTTCACAAGTGACATTTCTAGCTAACCTTGCGTTCAAAAGTTCCGTCCAAAGCTGCAACTGTGGAAAGAGGGGTTGGTCAGGGATTCGGCGCCGTGGAGATTGAAAATTACCAATGACAATCTTGCCCTTGTTCGCTGCTTGGTCACAAAACATATTCAACTAGACATTTCATCAATAACATCTCCACATGACCATCGTGGACATACATCGGCGAAAAACTGGCCTTCGTCGATACCGATCACATCGTAGTTCATGTATTCTTCGCCCATTTCATCCAAGCGCTTCAACGCGTTGGCCTTCATCATCTGGCGATCGTGCGTGCTGACCAACCTAGAGAAAGAATGCGTTCACAATTGAGATTCCAAATATCTACGCACGATTCGCTCGTGTATCGGTCGTCAATCTTGGACTTCACCACGAGACACTTCAGTTGTGCATGTTGGTACCGACGCATGCGGCGAATGAGCTCGGTACTCTTCCCGCTAAACATGGGACCAATGATCAATTGCAATTCGCCTTGGAGGGCATGACGCCAAATGCTTCGGATGGGCATTCTGCTTTGAGAACTCGAGATGGACGCACAAGGAGGAGAGAGGCAATTCGTCATCCACGCTTGCAAAACGCAAAATGGAGCTTCATGTTTGTGCGGGAAAAACTCGAATTTGATTGGCCAATTCCTGGTATAAAACGCACAGGACGTTTTACAGGTTTTCCCCCAGGCTTCTTTCAGTTTGGCCCCGGCAAAGGTAAAGAAATAACGTATTTAACGTAAACACGTAATTGGGTCAAAGTTTCAAGTTTCCCTCCAAAATCGGTTTCAAAGTCACATCCGGATTCCCCAATCTCAATTCAGTATCCGAACATTATCCGGATTTCGAGGATGACGTGATGAGCATTCATCTCGGTGGTGCTCGTTGAACATGGCTGCCCCAAAGCAATTCTCCATCGTCTACATTCCCTCCGTGGAGACCGAAGAACTTCAAGAATGGCAACTTGACTTGCCCGTCGACGTCGACGGGCAGATCGCTTGCCTCACGGAACGCCTGCGTGCGCATTTCAAGAGCAAGTCCGGATCGGCGTCCACGGAGGAGCAGAAAGAAGCGTTCCGCAAGCAAATTCTCTCGCAGGTATGTTTCATCTGTGTGGATATCGAGAGCTAATGCTATTCGTTCCCTACCAAAGCTTCCAAAGGGGGCGACCGTGAACGATCAAATGATGGCCATGATGTTGCAGGTGCGATCGATTGCCATGATCGAAGGAAACCACATTTTCACCTCTCGCTCGACGTAGATGGAAAGCTTGGTCGATTCGATCCCGTTGATTTTAAACACGCCCGCGGTCAAGCATGTTGGGGTCAACTTGTACGTCGACGATAAGGGCACTGCTAAGAACCTGCCCGTGAACATGCGCGCGTCTGCGATCGCCCAAGCCTGCGGCAAGATGCTTGAAGTGCGCGGCGACGCGTTCATTGCGCGGATATTCGACAACGGTACCTCAGTCTCCCCGATGAAATTTGATAGGCATCGTGGTTGCAGATGATGCATTCGTTCGCATGGATTTCAAGCTGTCGGAAATCAACGCAGACGCCGAGTGGTTCAAAGTTGCGATGACGCAAAACACCAAGCAAGGCGCGACCTCTTCTTCCTCGGACCGCCAGTGCGCTTCTCCGTCGTGCTCGTCCAAGGGTGTCCACCGATGCTCTCGCTGCCAATCTGAATTCTACTGCAGCCAAGCGTGCCAAAAGTCTCATTGGCGAGTGCACAAGCTCACTTGCGTCAAGAAATAATTGAGATGCATATCACCCTTGAGAACGAATCCTCCACTCGCCGTTTTTGACAATCCAGTCGCCGGCCTCCTCGCCTATATGGGATGCGCGGCATGTGTCGCGACAAACGATGGAACGTGCGCGCCTTTCCATACTTCTTCGCGCGGTGTGCATCGCCGCGAGGGTCTCTGAATGGACGTCCCTGCGCATCCGATGTGTCTTGGACGACATGTGCGAGTTGGTTGTGGGACATGGATTTGGTTTCTTCAAGAGACCCGACACCGTTTTTAGCCAATCAGATCAAATTATTCCGAATATTTGACCAATCAGATCGAGTACTCAAACCAGTTACCAGAATTTGCAGCTTGTTCGCGCTGGCCCTATTGGAGTGGGACTGCGGCAATCCTCGACGACGAGGGCACAGGCACGATGATTGAAGGGCGCCTGAAGGCCATCGTCGCCAACCTGCTCGGCGACTGGATAGAGAGCGACAAACTCGACCTCAGTATCAATATTTGGAACGACGAGAACGTCCGCTTCGAGAATGTGAACCTGAAGGACAGCATCATTCCACTGTCGGCGCCGTTCCGCCTCAAGGCCGGGCTCATTGGGGCGCTAACGATGAACATTCCGTTCAAAACCTTTGGTACGACCCCGGCGAAGATTACCCTGAGCGATGTTCTCGTCATCTTATCCCCACGGAACCTCGACGACGCGGAGAAAGCGATGGAAGTCGACGCGCTGAAAGACGAGAAGAAAGGTCTCCTGGAAAAAGATGTATTGGAACGCATTCACGGCCCTCAGATTGACAAGACAGAAATCGCCGAAGACAACTTGAATGCGTCCGAGAAAGACAAGAAGAAGGCGAAGAAGGCGGCGGCGGCTCAAGAGTCGCAGGGATATTACGGCGCCGACGGCTTCTTTGGCCGCCTCGTCACACGGCTCATGGACAACCTACACATCGAATTCAAGAACGTGCATGTTCGCTTCGAAGGCAACGACGCGAACCGCGATCTTAGCCATGGACCTCGAAATACCCAAGGCAAGTATGCCGTTGGGTTTAGCATCGGAGCGCTCTACGCCGAAACCACGGGCAGCGACTGGATCCCCAAGGCACACAATGAAGCAGACCCGCAGAGTGGCAACCACGTCGTCTTCAAGCTGATCCAAGCCATCAACTTGTCGGCGTACGTGGACCCGCACGCGCTGCATTTCGTCCACTCGTCGAAACACCCGCGCGTGCTGCATGCAACGCTCGCGCGGCTGAAAACCATGTCGGACGTGCATGTGGATTTGAGGTGGTGGAAGCAAGACGACGACGAAGCCCACACGCATCGCTTCGTGCTGGCGCCCTTCCACATCACGCTCAAGTTGACGATGAACATAGCCATCGCGGAGAAAACCAAAGACACACCGCATTACAGCGCGGCGTTCGAAGCGTCCAAATTGATCGCCATGCTCGACGACGAGCAAATCGTGCTGGTGAACCGGCTCTTGGACTCATTCACTGTGCACAGCCAATGGTGCAATGCCATTGCCCAACGAATCAAGTCCGACGAACGGGAACATTACACGGCGACGCTCAATGAACAGTACTTGGTTCAATGGGCGGCGTTGCATCGCATCTTCGTCAAGGAAAGCAAATGGGACACGGTCAAGAAGAGCGACGCGTGGAAACAATTGCAAACGCTCGAGCAGCTCATTTCAGCCGAAGCAGCGATTTCGATGCGCAATGCCGCGGCGTTTGAAGAAGACGACGTGACGATGGACCCAGATATGTCGCGCACGTCGTTGCACGATCTGGGGGAAGTGTTTGGCATTCCCGCGCCTCAAATCAATTTGAAATTTCAAAAAGGAGACGTCGGACTGAAAATGCATTTGAACGACAGCCACGAAGCAGTGGTGGACGAATGCTTTGGCCAAGCCAAAACAAAATCAGCTATTAAGCCGGGGCTGTTGCTGTCAAAAGTCAATGGTCAGCCCCTTTGGACACTGTTTCAGTACACGACAATCGACGAACTGTACCGCCAGTTGAATTCCAAGATGCAAGAATCGTCGTGCATTTTGACTTTTCGTCACCCTGAAGTGAAGACAAGCCAAGTCACACCAAATCAACTTATTTCTTTGGTGGGGTTGTCGGTTCCCAACATTGAGCTTCGGTTGGTGTACACGCCGCTTAAGCAAGTCATTGTCGCCGCTGTGTTACAAACCATTGACTTGTCCATTCGAGGGTTTGGCCCTGGTTGGTTTTCATACCATCGGTATCATCTCTCTGCGATGCATTTCTACTTGCAAGAGTCGGTCTCAACCCCGTGTCAAAACAATTGTTTGGTCTCGAGTGTGGACAAAATCAAAACCCCCGACAGCAATTTACCTGTTTTGGTGTTAAATATGAATTTCCTGGAAATCAACCACCCGTCCGTGGTCATTCAAGACATTGCAACATATGCAAGTCAGTATGGCGTTCACTTGGGCGACTTGATTATTGTGTACGAACGGGCCAAAGTGCTGGCATCCATGCGAGCCCTGTCCGACTACAGCGAACGAGCATTTCCTTCCGTGGCTGCCCCACCCCCGTCGGCTTCGTCAACAACGTCATCGTTGGCGGTGTCGGAGGCCCCCATACGCGTCCGATACGATTTTTCGATCCATTCGCTTCGCGTGTTTGTCAAATCGGTTGCCCAACGTAATCGAGTGACGCGAGGGGACTCTGTTGGAGGTGGACTCCCCAAACCAACCAACCGCTCGATTTTTAGTCAATTAACAATTCACAAAGCACAGGCTGCTACAACTGGACTTCAAGACTGGCTCAAAGACTCGTTTATGCTCGATCGAGTGGATTCTGCTGTCGTTCATTTGCAGCGATACATTCGAGGACGAAACATTCGACGAAGCGCGCTCCCCTTACCCCGCCAATCGATTCCACCCCCGATTCCCCGTGAGGAGCAACACAAGACTTCTGGCATGGAATGTGAGCGCGAAGGCTACTTGTATCTCCATGACTATCGACTTGGTTGCAGGCGATGGCACCCACTTTATTTTGTGCTGGAACGTAATGGGGTTTTCCGGGCGTTTGTGAGAAGTAGCTGCACCGATGAAGAATATGTTGACTCGGTGCTGATGGAAGATTGTTTTGACGTATGCATGCGTTTGAAGGACGAAGAAATTATTGCGCCGAATTTTCCCAAGCCAATGCATTTCTTGGAGCTCAAATTTCGAACAACAAAGCTCATCCAGAATGGTTTGGCAAGCATCAAGCAAAACACATTGATTGATACCCGCACGTACCTCTTGGCAAGCAAAGACCCCGAAACGATTAAATTATGGTTCACATCGCTGCTCGCGTTCAAGGGCAAACTATTTGATGTAACGACTCGAGTACCTCGAACAAAAATGCTGGGGTTGCGGAAAGTGATGATGAACGTGCGGGATATATACAGAGGGTGGCTCTTTCGGCAAGATTTAACTCTGGCATTTCGGCGATGGCATGAACATTTTGTGTATTTGGATGAATACGGTCAACTGCGTTTTTACGAAGACAGCACAAGTCGTGTGTTTATCGACGAAGAGCTGGTTGAGAACATCAACTCTGTTGTCCAAGTGGGAAATATTGTAGAAATGGCGAATTGGGAAATCTCTCGCTCATCGGCAGAAGATTCAAATCCCTCCCGAGTCCAAAACTTTGATACAAACCATTTAGGACCGGCGGGGGAACATGAAACTCAAATATCGTATTGTATTGAAGTCACGATGTCAGACACAGAAGATGACAATGGGAAGAAAAAATCACGCTCGTTTCTCCTGGCTTCTTACTCGTATGACGAAATTGCCGATTGGCGTCACATTCTCTGGGAAAAAAGGATAGCATATCGAAAAGACCTTGCGATCCGACACCTTCGACAAAAGGCGATACGTCAAAAAGTTAATTGGCCAACATGGTGGCGTGCGCATATGGGCGTTCGATTTACTAACACCGCAAAGACGTATCACAATGTTCGAGCCATGTACGCCAACCTGAACTCCTGGATTAGTCTATATGTTGGCCACGTTTCAGGCTCAATATGTCTCCATGAGCCTCCTCCAAGCTCCGGCCTCAATATTGAGCAAGCTGGTGCCTTTTCAAGTGAAATTAAAGTGGGCAAATTGGAATTGCGGGATCGACGGACAGCGAAGGCGCATTGCGTTGTTTACATCGGAGATACCTTTTTGGAATTCGAACGAGGAAAATTGAAGGCCGTTGCCATTACCTCTGAGCAGCTCCACAATAAAGGCCAATTTTTATTGAGTGCAAAATTCCGTGCACCACAAATGAACGCAATCTTTCATGGAGCCCCAAACCCTGGATTGAAAATTGGAATCGATTTTTGTGGATGCATTCTACCCCACGCTTTCCAAACGGTCCTTGTTGATGCATTGAAAGAATTATCACCAATGTGGGAAGATAAAAGCCAAACTGCAGCTCCAACTTCTGGTCCAATCGAACCTTTCTTGCGTGCTCAACAGATTTCTATCGCCATTCGAATCGGTATTTTTGAAGCCTACATCGAAGAAAAACATTGCGTGGCGAAGTTTTTGATGGAAGGAAATGAATTAACGTTCACTGCTACTCCTGATCGAGAATTCTTGGATTTATCCTTGACTTCCACATCATTGCATGTTATGACGGCCGACAATCAATTGCGTTTGGCCCAAATCGATGGGTTTCGCGCTCAATATGAGCTTTTGATGCACTCACTCGATCGAATTACAGCCATCAGTATTGGTCAAATTAAATTGGAAGCTGATGGCCGCATGAAAATTTTGTATCAACTCTTTGAGGCCCTTCAGCAAGTTGAAGAGGAGGAAGAGTATGACGATGATGAAGTCGAAACATCGTCATTTGTCGAGGCGTCCCCTGTCACGTCTCCAGCAGCATCTGCTCCCTCCGTTGCAATGCGACCAAGACATGTACGAAATGAATCTGGTGTGTCTATTCGCTCTCAGCGGAGTGCACGCGGCCGAAGAAATTCCCACACACGCAATTCCGAAATTTACCAAACGCTCTCGTATATCCAACCACTTCTCACGTATCAATCGTCCTTGATGCTCCTCACAAAGTACAATTACAGCTATTGGTCTGGTACAAAAGATGTAATTGAGCTTGAGTGTGAAGATATTGTTTTCGAAGTCGTCAAAAGAAGCCTCTCTCTCGTGGCCTTGGATACATATATTCCCGTGATGAAGTTTTCCGTGAGTGAAATTTTTTGCCGGGCCAAGACATCGACTGAATTTCAAGGTGACTTTGCTGTGGAAGCAAAAGTGGTGTTCCTAGCGAGGTATTACAATACAGCATTGGCTGATTGGGAACCTGTGATTGAACCATGGGAGGTTGGTCTTTTCGTCAATAAACCTATCGGCGAAGGAACAAGAGAGATCCCGAAACCATTGACAATTGATTTGAAAGCGAGGCATCGATTGAACCTCAATTTCACGGAAGCATTGGTCCGCCTTTTTATGAGTGTAAGCAAACACCACAAGACAAATGCGTTGAAAAATTCGGAACGCCTGGTGCCGAGCACTGAAACGGCTGATCGCGTCAATGTGATGAATAATTTAGGTGTTCCCATTCGGTTGGCCAACTTAAACACGTCGAATCCGGGTATGTTGACGATTGAAATCCGGGATGGGTGGAATTTGCCAAGCTACACTCGCTTTCACGATGTTAAAGTGGACGTGATGTTGTTGCCATGGTGGAGTCCCCGTGAATCAAGTGGCGTCTTGGACTCGATGAACCATGTGTTCAAAATGGAGTACGGTGGAGCCAATGCCGGTGTGGCGCCGAAATTGCGAATGAATGTTTGCACCCGTGTCATAGACAACGAGCATGCGGTTCAGCTGCAATTGCAAGGGCGAGAATTCAGTGCCGACCAAACAGCCAACGCTCGGCGCAACACCGTCGTTACTCCTCGTCATTCTTCCGCGGTGCCGCCAATTACCCCGGACAAATGGATTTCAATTGGCTCGGTCGAGTTGAACTTGGCTGGTAACCTCATGGGACTGGAAAATGCAGAAGCAAAACGAATTAAATTTTGCCAGTGGCATCGATTGCGAGATCACCGAGGCATGGTCACGGGCGAAGTTTTGGTCGCGCTCCAATTTACGCCAAATTTACCGATTAACAAAGTGTCAACGGTCCAGACGGTTGTGAGTGGGGGCTCGTTGATGGTTGATCCATTTCGTCTGGGTTCAAACGGTGTGAATATTCGTGACTCGACTGATGGAGATTCGACCATGTCAGTGAAATTGCCCGAGAGTATTCTCAATGGCTATGTCCCCCCATTGGCTTTGGAGGTCATGGTGGGCGACGTGCCTCGGAGTTTGTTGTGCCCGTTGCAGCGAGCAGGAAAGTTTTTCATCAAAGGTGAAGGCGTTTTGGCCGAAGTCAAAGTAGCCCAACGCGATGAGTTTCGACGGGTTTTGATGTTGAGTTCACCCAAGCAAGTGAAGAATTTGACGAGTTTGGTCATGAATATTGGAGCATTTCCTTTGACGGAGTGCCAACAATTATCCGATAATGCCCCACCTCCCCCTGTGGTGACCCGCGCACGCTCGATATCTTACCAAGCGTTTGCCAGAAAAGAGGTGCGTATACGATAGTTTTATGGTTTATTTAGCTGAGTTTAGACGATGGTACCTGTGAACCCTGGCCGAAAATATTCCTTGCCATTGGGTGCATTATATGGCACAACGGAACATGGCGTCGTTCTCCAAGTACTCAAGTCGAAGCGTACACAAATTGCTGATCTATCATCCTTGCAAGATCAAGTGGGGTGCCACATATTGTATCTTGCTCCAATTAGTAGCGACGACTGTGGTTACTGCTTCTTCATGGAAATTGTGAGCCACGTTCGCAATGTGTATCGTGAAGAGCAATATGATACAGAAACGACTTCGTCGGATATTATCAGCCACGATGCCAAATTTCAAATCCGACTGCACGCCGGTTTTGTTTTTGAAAATGCTTTGCCCATACGTTTAAAGTACAAAGTGGAAATTGTATCTCGCTCGGGCTTACACACGAAATTGGTACGTTTTGCGTTATTCATGCTGCTACCATGCTCACTGAATTGTGTGGTAGATTTGTGAAGGAACATTGGCGCCAGGGGACGAAGTTGAGTTTTATCATTTCCACAAGTACGCCAATCTCTTTTTGTGTGCTCCCGACGAAGCCTCGTCCTGGTCTGCGCCAATCAGTTTGGCAAAATGCATTTCCCAAGAAGCCACAACCATTTCGAATCAAACAATCTCACCGGCAGACCAACCGGAACAACGCCGTGGAACAGAAACTTTGGATTTCTATCAAGAAAATCCCGTTCAGAGCGATATCGTGAACAACAAGCACCATTTGTTTACCACGCGCCTGGACTATACTGTGGCTGACAACGGGAGCCCACGCACAGTTATTTACTCGTCGACGTGGATCTACAACTATTCACATGTCAACGACTTGCTCGTTCGAAGCTCCGAAAACATGTCTAAAATGGTCACCTGTTATACTTTAAAAGATGAACCAAAACCCCAATTGATGGATTGTCCAAATTTGGTGTTGGAACTCAACACCGTATTGAACCAAGAGCCGGGGCGATGGTCGGAGAAAATCCATGCGGGCGTTGTTGGTGTCCAAAAGTCCGTCACGCTGAAGGGCACCCAAAAGTATAAGAACGAAGTTGGCGTCGCCATTCAACGGCCGCTTGGTCAGTTCCACCGAACGACTCAAGTGATTATTTCGTCCCGGTATATTGTCGTCAATTACACGAATTTGAAATTCAACATG